>JADRCD010241716.1:0-26548 GCA_019843815.1 Montemys delectorum
CCATGCACGGAGTGGGTAGATGCCACAACCATAAGACACAAGCCTCGATTACTCCTCATGGACGCCCTCAAAGCTCAGGGGGCGGGGGAATCTTGCAAGAGGCAGAGAAAGCTGTAAGCCAGCATCCTGTACTGGGATGGGAGGACCCTCAGAGACCAAACTAGACTTCCTTGGGACCAGTCTGTCCAGCTGAGAGCACTAACCTCAGACTTCTGGACACAGGGACTCTCCCCAGACCCTCCTTTATAAGTAGTTCTACAGACAACCGAAAGCCTTACCCACTGATGTCCAAGGTGATTTCCATGCCCACCATGCAGAGGGCACGGGTGGGACTGTCCAGAGACAGGCTAAGAGTGCTCTGAAAAGACATGGTGGGGCTTGCCAAGCTAACCACCATCTGCAGCCCTTACCCACCCTAGAAACTGCCTACGGCTCCGGGGCTTGCTGGCCTCTTTAGTAGGGGTAAGGACCGCCCCAGTCTGCCCCCTTGTTAAGGGTTCACAGGTGAGCCTGCTTTTCTGCACGGTAGCTCTGGGAGGAGGAGGGGGTGGGGAAGGGGGAAGGGGGAAGATCCTTTCACTCAGCATCAGTGTTTTAGCAGCCGCTGCCTGTGGACCCTGCAGCCTTGGGAAATCGGAGTCTAATGGCTTGGAGCTCAGCCCTTCCACTGGTCTGGGTGCACGATCTCAGGATTGTGGAGTAGCTCTCAACCTGTTTTGGCTTCAAGAGGGGGTCACACATCAGATGTTCTGCATATCAGAAGCTTACGATTCATCACAGTAGCACAACCACAGTTACGAAGTAGCAATGAAATAAGCTTATGGTTGGGGGTCACGACGGCATGAAGAGCTGTATTAAAGGGTCACAGCGTTAGGAAGGTTGAGAACCACTGTTCTAGGATGTGTGCTACTTGGCAACTAATGGGAGTGCCTGGTAAAGTGCTATGCTCACAGAAGCATCAGAAAGCTAGTTAGCTCTGCAAATCCCTGGTCCTGACAGACAATCAGCATCCTTCTCCCTCCACCCCCACCCCCCCCACCCCGTGATAACGATAAGCCAGTCACTCACAGCTGTGTCTCTCGTTAGCATTGGGGTGGGGAGGGGGTGGGGGTGGGGGACGTACAGCACAAGCTGATGCATGGACTAAACCTATGCAGCCTGGCTTGCAGCTGTTATCCATCTAGGCTGACCTCTGACCTTCACATGTGCACTGTGGTGTGAGAACACACACACACACATACACACGAAGCAGAAAGGAAATTGTATCTCTACTATGCATTTCAAAATAGAGGGGGTCAGCACTCTCACGCTCTGTAAGTTGCCGAGATGGCCGGTACATCCGTGAGGTTCACACTCTCTCTCAGTAACGGCATTTCTAGATCAAACTGTGAAGCCACATGTAGTAGTCCCTGCCTGTCATCCCTTCAGCACCCATTCTGAGGCAGGAGGATTTCTGTGAGTTTGAGACCAGCCTGGGTTACAGAATGATGGCCTGTTTCAAAAAGCCACCAAATACTATATTGCATTCCTTATGTGTTGTCAGGGAAAAAAAAAAAAAAAAAGATCCAGCTGGGCTAGCCTGTGCTTTCAGAGTGACTTCAAGCCTAGATTGGCCAATTCAATAAGACTGTGCCAACGTTCTGAAAAGGGGGTTGGCGGGAGTGTAGCTCCTTGGTAGAGAATTATCTACCCCCAGGTCCTAGGCTCTGTCCCCATTATTCGCTAAGAGCTGAGCATTGTGGGTCACAGCTGCAATCCCAGACCTTGGTAGACGGAGGCAGGGGGATGAAGAGTAGGGAGCCAGCCTTGGTTAGTTAAGGAGATTCTATATGGAAACTTCGTATTTCCCAGAAGGCCTTGGTGCAGGGCAGAGCTTAGAGAGAGCCACCTCTGTTACTCTCTTTCTCCATTCCACCTGACTCTCAGAGAAGGGGGTCGGCTGGCTCCCAGCCGGCTTCTGAGGTGCACACCTGTCTGTCATCCATGCACCCAGGAGGCTGAAGCAGGAAGATGGTTGCAAGTCTGAGGGCAGCCTTGGCTAAAAAAGGAGTGTTGGATAGACTAGGGCTTCTAGGAAGACCCTGTCTCAGTAAATAAATAAATAAATAAATAAATAAACGAACGAACAAAGCATGTGACAGCAAAGGCAGAAACTGTCAGCCAGCTGTCAGTCAGAAGGAGCTGAAGAGGCTCTCCTGGGGGACCTGGAAGGGGAAGGGGACAGCCAACCAGCCTCCAGTCCAGTAAAATTGAGGGACTGGTTCCCTTCCTGGGGTGTAGGAACACCTGGTCTGTGGCCTTTACTACATCTGTCTCAGGGCACTCTTAGGCAGTCTCTGAGGGAGGAGGATGAAGAGAATTTTTGGCTTGATGTGGTTAAAGAAAAGTCAGGACTGGCCAGGCAGCTCAGTGAGTAAAGATGCTCACTACTGAGCCCGACATACAAAGCACACACGGTGGAAGGAAGAGAGTGAGGCTTGCAAGTTGTCTTCTGACCTCCACACGTGCACTGTGGTGTGAGCGGCCACAAGCACACACACACAGTGGGGACATGGTGGCCACACTTTTAATCCCACCACTTGGGGGGGGGGGCAAAAACCAAGTAGGTCTCTGTGAGTTCCAGGCCAGCCTGGTCTACATAGTGACTTCTAGTTGAGCCCAGAGTTACACAGTGAGATAGAGACCCTCTCTCAAAGAAAAGGGGTGGGGGTGGGGTGAGGGAGAAAGAGAGAGACCGACTAGTGACATATATCTGAAGAGGAAGTCGTTCATCAACGGGTGTAACCAAACTGAGAGGTTTAACATCCAAGAACAAGGTGCAAAGGAAGTATTTATTGAGAAAATACAGTAAAAGAGTAAAAGGTAAAAGAGGGACATTATTCATTTGCCTTGCAGTGACGAAGAAATTGCCTGTCTAAAGCACTTTGTGGGAAAGCCCTGGGTCACATAGTTTAGGTTGATGGCTTGCGACTGACTGGGGTCCCATACTCTTGGTTTTAGCTGCCCAAGAATCCTGCAGGCCTGGTGCTCTGGTTCGAGTAAGTGTCCCCACAGACTCTGAGTGTTAAGGGCATTGTCCCCATGCACGGTGCTCTGGAGGAGTGATGGAATCTCTTTTAAAAACATTTTTTTTTTGTTTTTTTTGTTTTGAGAAAGGGTTTCTCTGTGTAGCCCTGGCTGTCCTGGAACTCACTCTGTAGACCAGGCTAGCCTCGAACTCAGAAATCCGCCTGCCTCTGCCTCCCAAGCGCTGGGATCAAAGGTGTGCGCCACCACCGCCCGGCTTAAAAACACATTTTAAGATATTATTTTACATGTATGTACCCAAGTATAAGTAAATGTACTATACCTGTGCAGGAGCCCACGGAGGTCAAAAGAGGGCATCAGATGCCCTGGGACTCCTGGAGTTACAGACAGCTGTGAGCTATCTTATGCAGGCTCCTCTGCAAGAACAGGGAGTGCTCCAACCACTGAGCCAGCCAGCTCTCAATTTCCTACTTTTCCTGTTTTAAAATCATCTCAGATATCTTTCCTTGAGATGGGGTTTCATGTAGCCCAGGCTAGCCTCTGCCTCGCTATGCTCTATTACACTGAAGCATCCCCCACCATCCTGGAGGAACAGGTGTGCATAGCATATGTGAGTACCGACACACCAGCGCCACTTAGTGTACGCCTGTGGCAGTCACAGGATGGCTTTGCAGCGTTAGTTCCCTCTTCCCACCTTTACATGGGTTCTGGGGACCAGAACTGGCTTGTCAGGGCTTATGGCAAGTGCCCTGGCTTTACACACTGAGCCATCTCACTGGCCCGAGGAATATGTTTCTATTTAATTCCTTTTTAATTATTTAATTAATTGACTCTGGATCTCACTGTGTAGTCCTTCCTAGCCTGAACTCAATATATAGACCAACCTGGTCTTGAATTCAGATATCCACCTGCCTCTGCCTCCAGCGGTCTAGAATTAAAGGTGTGTGCCATCACGCTAGGCTCCAAGGGATGGTTTTTGTTGTTGTTGTTATTTGTTTGTTTTATATGTTTTTTGTTGGTTTGGTTTGGTTTCTGGAAACAGAGCTTCTCTGTGTAGACTAGGCTGTCCCTGAACTCAGAGATCCGCCTGCCTCTGCATCCCTGGTGCTGGGATGAAAGGCATGCGCCACCACCGCCTGACACCGCTGCCTGACACCACCACCTGACACTACTGCCTGACACTGCCTGACGCAGGAGTGTATCTTTAAGGGCTGAGGATGTAGTTTGCCTAGTACCCATGAGGCCCTAGGCCTCATCTCCAGCACTGCTTTTTTTTTTTTTTTTTTTTAAGAGACACATACATCAGAGTAAATAAGTCAAAAGAGCTCCCAGCCATAGTTGAAGCTTTTCACCTCATTGGTGCTTTGAAATCGGTTCCAATGTGCTTTACAGAGGATGGGGGCTGGGGGTGGTAAACTAAAGATACAAAACCACACCTTTTTTATTTTTTTTTTAACTTTTATTGCATTATGATGAGAAAAGTTACATGATTTCAATTTGTCTGAATTTGTTAACATTTAAAAACATATTTTATTGTTTTTTGTTTTGTTTTGTTTTGTTTTTTGAGACGGGGTTTCTCTTTATAGCCCTGGCTATCCTGGAACTCACTCTGTAGACCAGGCTGGCCTCGAACTCAGAAATCTGCCTGCCTCTGCCTCCCAAGTGCTGGGATTAAAGGTGCGCGCCACCATAAAAACATATTTTAAGTAAATAGAATTAAATCACATTCTTGTTTCCCTTTTGTACCCCAACTCCTCCCAGAGACCCCCTCTTCAATACTTACAATATCTTTTTTTGTCATATTCCTTAAAATTTATAAAATATTATAATAAAAATGAGTATTATAAAAGTTGTTTGATATAAATCAACAATCAATTTAACAGTGTTATGTAGATGCTTGTCTATAACAATACTGAAAATACATACGTTTTTCTCAGTATAAATTTTAAATAACTCCAAACATATTAACTGTATATTTCAAAATAATACATCACTACTAGTATTTTCTTAAATGAACATAAATATATAGTCTTTTTGTTTGTTTGTTTTGTATTTAGTAGAGTTTAAAATCTTGGCTCTTTCTGTGGTACAAGCCCAAAATAAGAACAAGTTTTAGACATTGGGTTTCATTGTAATAAGGCTGTACTTCAATGACCCTCACACCACCAAAGGATTTTATGTCCATCGTAGCTAAGCTGAGAGTTGACAGTTCTGCTGCGCCAAGGAATGAATTGTAGGCACGATTTTTGGATACGGACTTCCTGCTATGGTCAAAACTATTTGACTTGAGTGACTTTATTCTCAGCCCACAGAGAACAGGTTACATTCATTTAAGAAATGGTGTGTGTATTAAGATGGTCTATCCATAAAGTCATTCACCAACTGTTTCAATGAACAATGGTTCTGCTTGGAAGGTGGCACAGACATTAGGTGAGGGTAAGAATCTGGTTCATTGGCTGTGATTATTTGGAAAAGCATTCATCTCAGAGAAAGAGTAACTTATACAGACCTCTTCTTCAAACTTGATACAAGAGCTACAAATGTCAAGCAAAGCATTCAGTCTCACTCTTTTGTTTTCTTTCCTACAAGCCACCTTCCAGTTAATTGTCTATGTCTCCCTTGGGTATATAAATACTTTTGAAATATATATTGTACAATATTGGACCTATTTCTCCAATTACCAAATTAGAGAGACCATTAGATGACAACAAATTTCTAATTCCTCATATTTTTGGATTTTGATCAATTAGGATATGTTGGTAATATTAATTTTCATATTAAGATATTAAGAAAATGTAATTGTCACTTCCTGTTGTTTTTGTTGTAAGAGGTTGAATTAGATTTGTGTGGATTTGTTGAAAGATTACTTTCTTCTTCTAGGGTGTAGTTTTGCTCCTTATGTTGATGTTTTCCATCTATTATCCTTTGTAGGGCTGGATTTGTGGAAAGATATTGTGTAAATTTTGACAAAACCACATCTTTATTGCAGCATCTCTAAGCAGAACTGAGCTTGCTATGCAAGGACCGTTTTAGGACACACGGAGACAGGAACAGGAGCCGGATGTGGATGAAGCAAGCAAGTCACAGCAGGGAGGGGTGGCCACCTCACTGCAGGGAGCCAGCCACCTTGGCCAGGATAGTCCTCGAGGGAGGGAGGGAAAGGGGGGGTGATTCAGGGCACCATGTGCCACCACTTGAAGGCGAAGGGCTTCCTGCGCACGTTGGTACCACAGTGAACCTCTCCGTGGTACAAGTGGTAGGCATAGAAGTCGTTGATGAAGGTGCAGTGCAGACCCAGGGGCTCCAGGTGGGAGCGCACCTCCTCCTCCAGGCAGCAGCGGCCTTCGATGATGGGCCCGAAGGGCTTGGGGATGCCCAGGTGCTTGTTCAGCACCAGCATGTTCACCTGTGGGAAGGTGGGGGCCCAGATCAGAGGAAACAGCTGCTAATGTAGGGCCCACAGGTCTAGTGGACTAAAGCTGTTTTCTTTATTCCCTTTTCATTTCTCTCTCTCCCTCCCTCCTCCCTCCTTCCTCCTCCCTCCTTCCCTTTCCCCCTTCTTCCTCTCTCTTCCCCTCATTCCTCCTCTTCCCCTCCTCTCCCTCCCTCTCCCCTTCCCCCCTCTCCTTCCCCTCTTCCCCCTTCTCCTTCCCCTTCCCCCTTCTCCTTCCCCCTTCTCTTTCCCCCCTTCCCCCTTCTCCTTCCCCTCCCTCCTTCCTCCTCCCCCTCTCCTCCCTCCTTCTCCCCCTCCTTCCCTTCTCCCTCCCTCCTCCCCTCCCCCTCACAGTGTTTGAGTGTGTCTTGCCAGCTGGGTGCACCCAGAGCCAAGGAAGGCCTCTGTGCCTTCCTCTGCTGCTCTTCTGTATTCCTTTGGGGCCCGGTCTCTCTCCCTGAACTTGCTTTTCCCAGCTAGGCTAGAAGCCTGCAAGCCCCAGGTAGTTTTCTGTCTCTGTGTCCCTCAGAGCAGGGATTTACAGGCATGTGGGTGACAGATGTGGGTGACACCCAGCTTGTTACCAGCGTGCTGGGATCTGAACTCTGGCCCTCAGAGTTGCACAGCAAGTGCTCTTAGCCACTGGGCCACCTGGCCGGTACTCCACCCTCAAGCTTTACGTTTGCACTTGTCTGTGTCTGCCAGGTGCATGCAGGTGTCTAAAGGAACCCAGGAGACACACCTAGATCCCTAGACTGAGGTTGTGGGTGGTTGGAGGGCCATTCACCGTGAGTGCTAGGAATCGAACTGGGGTCCTTGAGAAGAGCGGCAAGGGCTCTGCTGCTTAGCCATCCCTCCAGCCCACAGCTTAGCCATCTCTCCAGCCTACACATCTCTTTTTGGTGACTAGGTCTCACGTAGTCCATGCCAACCTCAAATCTACTATATAGCCAAGGCTGGCTCTGAACTCCAGACTCTCCTGCCTCCTCCCCTCATGTGGTAGGCATACTTTACACTGCGTTTCTGCCTCTAACAAGCGTTCTATGGGTAAAAGGTTATGTGCTATTAAGCTTACTGAGAAGCCACATCACAGCGAACCATGATCCCTGGGCCTCAGGGACTTTGTTTAGGGACAGAGGGAGACAGGTTTTCCTACTCAATGGAACTTTCTGACATAGCTTAACACATGGAGGAGACACCCCAGTGGCCAGATTGGAGCTGCTGCCTCGGAACCCCAGAGCTCTGGAGAGCCCAGTCTGGAAACGACTACCGAGAAACATGGCCAGCTCCTTACATCGAGGTAACTCTCCACCCAGTATTCGGACGTTCTCTGGAGGAGGTGGAAAGACACACGTGTGTGTGTGTGTGTGGGGGGTCACAGTTAAGTAATAAAGGTCAACTCTGGCCCTGCCTTGGGTCCTGTCCCACATGGGCTCCCTTCCTGGCAGCGAATGCCACCACACTTTGTCTGTGGCCCACGTCTGCCAGTCCCTGAACTTGTATGGAGGTCAAGAGGCAGCAAGATAGAGCTGGTTTTGAAACCAGACCCTGGCTTTGCCATCTCTTGCCTGCTGTGTGTTTTTATGCTAGAGATCTGACTTCTCTGAGCCTGCCTCTGGAAAGCAAGGCCATAAGAGAGGGTGCTCCTGACATTGTGTGAGGCTCAAAAGAGGCTCTAGGTGCCGAGAGGGCTATGTGAGCCTCAAAGGGTGCACGGAAGAGCCACCTAGACCCTCCTTAGATCCGCCCTGGCTATGTGCTTCGGTTTAGGAAGAGTCGGGTGGTGGCTGTCACCTCCTTACCATGTTTGGGAAGAAGGCCTCGGCCTTCGGGTTCCCTCTGGAGTTCCCCACGAGCTTGAAGAGCTGCGGGATGTCAATGATGTCACCCTCCGCCAGGCCCAGCTCCCGCTTCAGCACCACCCGGTTCCAGTCGATACAGCTCTGATAGGGAGCCCAAGGGGGTGCATTAGGGGAGGAGACAGTGTAGAATAGCAGCAAGGATCGGTAAGAACTGGGGCTCAGGCTCACACACTCCCCTCCTGTGCTCTGTCTGTTCCTGGGCTTCCGACCCTGGGCTCGCGGCCGGTGCACTGTATGCAGTCCCGGGAGCCCCACCCTACGCCATGCATCTAATCACGGGCACACAGCCAGACACCCACTGAAGCATCTCCAGGGCACCCAGGTTGCGTACCTCCACGTAGGCATTCTGGTCTCTTAGTTTCTTGTTGGACAGAATGTCATTGATTGTCTGCTTTTTCCCTGTTGTGGAGAAAGAGAGAAAGAGATGGATCCAGCTCAGGAGGCAGGCTACCCTCCAGTGCCTCTACTTCTTTAATGGACGTGTTCTGTTTCAAGATTCACTTGCTCCCCTAAAGGCCTATCTCCAAAGGGATCATGTTTATTTTGGAGAAGGGATTTGAGAAATGTTGTCTTTAATGATAATTCATCCCCCAGCACTGGGGGACTGGCAGCGGCAAACCCCAGTGACGGCCGAGTGATCCCACTGAACTTTATGTGACAGGGGATAAGGAAGGCGACCACCGAACAGAGGAGCCTGCAGCTTCAAACAGGACAAAGCCCAGAGTGGCAGAGAAGATAAACTGCTACCTGAGACAGGATCCCGGGAGAGTCAACCAATTAGGCCAACAAACCCCATTCCAATACCAGCCCTTGATCCAGCCACACCAACTGTGGTGGCCTCTGCACCAATCAACAAGACTGCTAAGTCAATCTCCCCGGGAGGTGACACTGGCCACCTGGAAGGAGGAGCTGTTTGAGGAAGGCTGTTTAGGTGGAGGAACCTCCGGTCTGCTCGAGTGATGTAGCCTGATCAGATCTCTGGTTCAGGAGTGGCTTCGAATGTGGAGAAATGAGCAGTTCCCTGGGTAGTCTGCATGGTTTTCCAATCCCAAGGCTTTAGCCCTTGGTCTCAGACTCTATTTATTAATAATTTTATTTTTTTTAATATTTCTATTTTATGTGCATTGGTGTTTTGCCTGTATGTGTAACAGAGATGGTGCCAGATCCCCAGGAATTGGAGTTATAGACAATATTGAACTGAATGAAGCAGCCAGTGTTCTTAATCACTGAGCCATCTCTCTAGCCCCTATTTTTTTTTTTATTTTAATTTTTAAAATGTATTTTTCTTTTTGTTTAATTTTACATGCATTGGTGTTTTACCTGCATCGGTGTCTGGGTGAAGATGTCAGATCTTGGAGCTATAGACAGTTGTGAGCCGCCATGTCGGGGCTGGGAATTGAACTTGGGTCCTCTGAAAGAACACTGAGCCATCTATCTCTTCAGCCCCTCAGCCCCTTTTATTTTAACTTTTAATGTGTATATATATTTGTGCACTGCACATGTGCCTGGTGCCTGAGAAGGTCAGAGAGGGTGTCAGATGCCCAAGGAAGTCAGGAGGCATCAGATCCCCTGGAACTGGAGTTATAGGTGGTTGAGAGCCACCATGCGAGTGTTGGGACCCAAACTCAGGCCATCTGCAAGAATAACAAGAGCTCTTAAGAGCCGAGCCATCTCTGCAATCCCTACATTTACTTTTAAAAGCGGTTCTCATGTAGACCAGGCTAGCCTAAAATTTGTTATGTAGCCAAGGATGACCTTGACCTCCTGGTCCCCACCCTCCTGAGTGCTGGGATTATAGACGTGCCTCACCATGTCCCGTTTATGGGTGCTGAGTATAGAAGCCAGGGACAATCCTGGCAAGCTCTCTACTATTTGAGCTACATTCCCCAGATCCAGATCCTGTTAGGAGAGGAGGAGGCTGGGGCGTCACACAGAACTCGTCTACTTCGGTTGTGTCTGTATGACAGGCCTAAAAACCTGATAACAGATCTGAGGTGCACACTTCAAAAGGAGCCAGTCTCCTGAGGTAGTCAGTCGCTGACATCTCCTAGCTCAGTTGTGTTCCAGATTGGTCTCTGCTAAAGTCTGTGGAGAGATCTTTTTGCTTTTTTTTTTTTTTTTTTTTTTTTTTTGGTTTTTCGAGACGGGGTTTCTCTGTGTAGCCCTGGCTGTCCTGGGCTCACTTTGTAGACCAGGCTGGCCTTGAACTCAGAAATCTGCCTGCCTCTGCCTCCCAAGTGCTGGGATTAATGGCGTGCACCACCACCACCCGGCATGCGAGCTTTCTTTGTTCAGGCATAAAGGTGTCCTAAGAAATATTTCATTATTAGCTAAACTGAGATTGAACATTATTTCCTGGCCTTCACAGTGTTTCAATAATCCTAATTGATTTCCTAGCTGTAAATTAGCTTGGAATTTTTACTAAGATGCTGTCTTACCAGACAGGGTGTCTCCAAAGTTAGAGCTAGCAGTTAGGCATGTATTATCAGAGCAGTCCCACACAAGGCAGAATTGTTTTACTAACTAGAGAGAAGTTGTAGGGCCTCTGTCACTAATTATTATCTATGTTACAGCCAAGAAATGCTAGAATACGGACCTTCAGCTACTTGCCTCAGACAGACCCAGAGAATTTATCTTGGGGCTACCAAAATAGCCCAAGAAGAAGGACACCACTGCTCCTCCGCCTTGCACCTGGCTGCTTGTTCTCACTGACCTTGATGTAGCCGTCTCCTGCCTATGTGACTTCTGTCATTTGCCCTGTTCTCTGTATACTATATAAGCCTGATTTCTACTTTGTACAAATTGCATTCAGATACCACACTCCCTTGTGTCGCGTCTGTTTGTCACTCACCGAATTCTTTGCCCACCAGGCCAGAACTTTTATCACTCCACAGAACAAGAGGTCCCCGAAGCAACCCAGTCCGTGGCACTGGGGGGAGTGACCTCACTGACAAAGCAATTCCCTGGCATGCGTGAGACCCCAAACTCCCATTCTCAGCAACACAGAGGAGATAAAAGAAAGCAAACATGGGTGGGGGGGCAGTGAGTGGGGCCCTGGTTTGCTTGCCTCTCTATAATACACTTAAACATAGAGAAACTCTTGAGCCTGTAAGAGCCCTTAACTCCAGCCCTTGCCTATTGAATTCACTTAAAACATTCCATCCCATGGACTTGATTCATTCAGATTGTTCACGACTGGCTGCCTCTGGGCCTTCTTAGTTGCCTGTCTGCAATTTTCCTTATCTGTGACCTCACCACCCCCCACCCCTCTTTTCGCCCAACTCCCTTCCTCTTCACCTCTCCCACCCACCCACCTCCCCTGCTGCCTCTGACTCAGGTATCCCAAAGGTACCTTGAGTTGTCTTGGTAGCTCACAGGGAGCTTGGGGGCCCAGCGCTGAGCATGGTCCCCTGCACATAGTAGGTACACAACTTTCTGTTCCCTGCAGGATCTCAGGGAGCAGTGGAGGCGGAAGACAGCAGAAGCTGCCTACACAGGACGCCAGCCATGGTCAACTTACTCTTGAGTCCTTCGAACAGCAGCGCCTCCCCGTGGCCCTGGCTCTGTAGCTCCTGGAACAGTTGGTAGCAAGCTCTGGGGCTGGACAGCAGCAGCCGAAAGCCCTGCTGGGAAACACTGGAGTCAGGGAGCTGCTTAGCCAGCACGTTCCTACCCCCACAGAGAGGGAGGGCTGGCTTCTAAACACCCCGCCCCCGGCAGAAGGGTCACGCACCTGCCTGTCCCGTGCTGGGACGAAGCTCAAGAACTCATCCACGTGACCCACAAAGAGCCAATCGGAGAAGAGCCTCACGGGGGCCTGCACCTGCTGGGCGCCCAAGAACTCCTGCAGGGCCTGATGCATGTCCCGACTCTCGCTGCTGCTCTCACAAGGATTGGAAGTTATAACCGGCATCAGCATCATCAAAAGACACAGTGACGACTCCCAAGCAGCCTTGAGATCCGGCCTGTTGACCTCCCCTCATAGATGGAGCGAGTGGGAAAGGTCACTGGACCCTCCTGTGAGATTCTAGCTCCTGCCTGCACCCCTTCCAGCTGTATGTGAGTCTGCCCTAATGGTGTATTGTCACATGCAAATGTCCTGAGAGCAGGGACATTTGTAGCAAACAGTGGGTCAAGACCCCCTCGGAGTGACTCTTTCACAGGGGTGGCCTAGGACCATCAGAAAACACAGGTATTCACCTTACCATTCATAAGATTATAAATTATAAAGCAGCAACAAAAATAACTTTATGGTGGGGGTGCGATTCACCACAACATGAGGAACTGTATTAAAGGGTCACAGCATTAGGAAGGCTGAGAACCCCTGTGCTAGAATGTAGCCTTGTGGGAGAAGGTTGACTGAAAAAGGGGGAGTCCTCTATGTTGGGGTGAGACTTCATGGTGCTTCACGGTCACCCACCCACGTGTAAGTAACCCTCACCCAAGTTCAGTGTAAGCCCAGTCCACCCCCAGCCTTAGACAAAGATTATTTTGGTCATTTCTCGAGACGTCTGGGAGAACAGAAACTTATTTCCATTGCCCTACGGGAAAAAAAATAGGTGTGTGGCGGTCAGGAGGTGTCTGGGGTCGGTGGTCTGGACTTAGGTTCCTCCCATCTAGGGGAGGGACTATGGAGCCTGGGCTGCTGTCTTCATGGTACTGAACAATTTAAGCTTTGTCACTGGAGCTTCCGTGCGTGGGGGGAAACTGAGGCATGGCCACTGAGGTACATAGGATCAGTGTTGAACCCCAGAAAGTGTTGCCCGCTGATTCAGCCTAGGGACCTGTGTGATGGAGAAGCATGGCTTCAGAGCTGGTGGGCGCCTCCTCCTCTGTTGTGTGGTCTTAGGGGCATCCCTTCACTTCCCTGAGCCTCTGTGAGGCTCTGTGAGGCTTCACTTCCCTGAGCCTCTGTGAGGCTTTTCTTCACCCTCCTCCTCTTTCCCCTCTTCCTCATCTGCCTCCCTCCTCCTCTTCCTCCTCTTCCCCTTTTTCTTCCTCCTTCTCTTCCCCCTCCTCTTCCTCCTTCTCTTCCCTCTCCTCCTCCTCCTCTTTACCCTCCTCCTCTTCCTCCTCTTTCCCCTCTTCTTCCCCCTCCTCTCCCTCCTCCTCCTCCTCCTCCTCCTCTTCTTCCCCCTTTCTTCCCCTTCCCTCTCCTCTTCTTCCCCACCTCTTCCCTTTCTTCCTCTTCTTCCTCCTCTACTTCCTCCCCTACTTCCTCTTACTCCTTCTCTACTTCCTCTTCCTTCTCTTCCTGCTCCTCCTTCCTCAGTCTGTCCCAGCCACCCTGGCCTTCATTCCTGCCTCAGGACATTTGTTCATGGTCCATCCTATGCTCTACTCTGTCCCAGGACACCTCTTCTGTGCTCTCTTGTATCTTAATTGCTTTCTCTTCTCTTGTCTGACACACTGACTACTCTCCCCCCAGCTTCTGGCACATAGTAGGTGCTCAGTGAAGGCACATAAGTGGGTAGGGGCAGACTCTGGAGGTTCCGTACCCTCTGAGTGGATTCCTCTCAATGTTTGCTGACCTCCTAGGTTTGGGGAACAGAGGGGAGGCCTTAGTGTGGCCTTTGCCACTGTCCCCTGCCTCAGCCACCCCCATGTTCTTCTCCTTACCTGGAGTAACCGCTGTTCCCGATGAGAATCCTGCCCAGTGGGTATTGCTTCCCTCTGACAGTGACTGGGGGACTCACCTCCAGGTTCCCAAAGGCATCCAGCCCAGTGAGCTCTGTTGTATAGAGTTTTCGGGTCACATAGCCAAAATTTGGACCCTAAGATGGGAGAAGGATACAATGAGAGAAACGACTGTCCCGGGTGGAAATGGTGGCTGCACCTGTTGTCGTCATGGGAGGGAGTTCTGTGGGTACCAGAGAGGAACCTTTCGACTCTGCAGGGTGGAAGGGATGTTGGATTGAGTCAGTGGCCCTTGAAAGAGATGGGGGCCTGTTGGGTCCCTAGCATATGTCACCTGCTTGGAAAACTCATGCACAGAACAACAGACTCTCAAAGCATTCTTTCTGTTCTCTGTAGAGGTTAGGAACAGGGGATGAGTGGAGGCAAGGTTCCTTCAGTCAGTCTGAGGAGGGACAGGACAAGCCACCCCTGTGGCCAGCACTGTGCTTCACACCATGTCCCCATCCTGACCCTGGCCTAGAAGGAGCTTTATAGCTTTACAGATGTTTTACTTCCTGACAGTTCTCACCAGAGGATACATGGGTCACCCCGATGTGAGCTTTGTGAGGGCTGTGACAAATCACTACCACACAGTGGCTTAGCATAACACTGGTTTATCCTCCTGCAGCTCCAGAGACCTCAAATCACTTGTCACACAGTGTCACTTTGTCAGAGTGTGGCCTTAGGTCCATCACTGAGGCCCCAGAGGAAACGCCTCAAGAGAAAACCCTTCGTGCTGGATGGCACTGCCTGCGGTGGCCTTGTGCAGCCCTTCCCACTACGGTCCTTTTGCTGTGGGGGAAGGGCAGACCCACCCCTGCCTCCTTCATTTCCCAGCATCAGCAGGTAGCCTGGCTATTCCATGGAATCCTGTCTCTGAACTGAGCCCACCACCCACATCACATCTCTGGTCACCTTTGCTCCCCCAGACACTGGACACCAGACATCAGACGGATGTTGGCACCCACCTGACTCCTCGTCAACCTGTGGCCTTCCTGTGGGCCTCTCTTCCCAGGGGACAGCCTCGAGGCCACCTTCGTCTCACCTCCCTCACAATGGCCAGAAAATCCTGCTGGCCTGGTCTTGTAGAGCCACCAGGGCCTGACCACAGGCAGCCACCACCCCCTCATCCATCCCGCTCTCTTCCTACTCTGGCTGGCTCCTGGATCTAATCTCTTTATAACTTAGACAGGGCACACCCTCCCTACCTTAAGACTTGCTAGATCGCCCATTTCTCAGATTCTAGACTGATGGTCCCACAGAGGCCAGCAGCTCAATGACTTTGCTGTCCACAGCATTGGGTTAGCTTTAACAGAAGAAGTATTTTAATTCTATTTCTTCTAAATTTTTTTATTTATGGGGCTGGTGAGGTCAACGGTAAAGGACACTGACTGCTCTTCCAGAGGTCTGAGTTCAATTCTCAGCAACCACATGGTGGCTCACAACCATCTGTAATGAGATCAGATGCCCTCTTCTGGAGTGTCTGAAGACAGCTACAGTGCACTTAGATATAATAATAAACAAACAAACAAACAAAAAAAGATGAAGAGAAGCCTGGGTGTGGTGGCGCATGCATTTAGTCCCAGCACTCAGGTGCTGGCAGGTGGATTTCTGTAAGTTCCAAGCCAGCCAAGGGCTACATAGCAAGACACAACCTATAAAGAAAAAAAGAAAAATGAAAGTAAAAGAAAAGCAAGCAAGGGAAGCGGTGGAGAGTCTCCAGGCCTCTATTTCTATCTCTCTCTCTGTCTCTGTCTCTGTCTCTCTGTGTCTCTGTCTCTCTGTGTGTGTCTCTCTCTCTGTGTGTCTCTCTCTCTCTGTCTCTCTGTCTCTCTGGTTTTTCAAGATAGGGTTTCTCTGTGTAGCCCTGGCTGTCCTGGAACTCACTCTGTAGACCAGGCTGGCCTCGAACTCAGAACTCTGCCTCCCAAATGCTAGAATTAAAGGTGTGCGACACCACTGCCCAGTTTTTTGGGTTTTTTTTTGTTTTTTTGTTTTTTCAAGACAAGGTTTTCTATACAGCCCTGACTAGCCTCAGATTCTTCCTCCCCAGGACTGAGCTTTTGGATGCACCATGCCTGTGGATGTGAAATTTCCCAACCTCTTACTGAAAGAACAGTAGTACCTCGCTGGTCACAGTCTGGCTGCTCCCATTCAGCAATAGCAGGGCAGCGCCACACCCTGGCCAGGAAGAGAAGTGACCAAATGCTCTGGAGACAATGTAACAAAATACTCGGCTGGAAGACACCCAGTAGGCAAGGCTTGTTAGTTTTTTTGTCAACTTGATACAAGATCATCTGTAGAGAAGGAAACCTCAACTGAGAAAACATCTCCATCAGTTTGGCCTGTGGGCAAGGCAGTGGGACATTTTCTTGATTGATGATTGCCCACTGCAGGCAATGCCAGCCCTGGACTGGTAGTGGTCCTGGGTCCTATCGAAGGCAGGTGGAGCAAGCCATGGAGAGCAAGCCAATAAGCATGGCCTCTGGGTCAGCTCCTGCCTCAACTTCTCTCACTGATAGACTGGTGTGGAAGTATAAACCAACCCTCCTCCTCGTCTCCCCCAACTTGCTCTTGGTCAGAATGTTTTATCAGCAAGGGACAAGTAAACTGTGACAGCATCAGGAGAGGCCCGGCTGGGTAGGACATTGACGCTGAGACCTGAAGACTGAAAGTCAGCTAGCGCCAGTACGGGGAGGCGCATTCCTGGTGGAGGGAATGGCATATGGCATTTGCCAAGGTCCTGGATTCAGGGAGTAATGAACAAATTTGAAGTCATGGTGTCACACTGGGGACAGTTTCCCTGTTACTCTGGCACTCTCCACAAGGAAGAGTTGGGCGAGGACTGTACCCAGCCAAGGACCTGCTGCCGCCTCCTTCCACCCAAGGCGGGAGAAGGCAGAGGGAAGATTCCTGTGCTGAGGTCCGTCCACGTTACAGGACCCTGGGAGTCTGGTGCAGAGCAGGGAAGTCAGACTTTGGAATATCTAAGCGGTAAGATGCAGCTACTGCAGGCAGGGTCGGGGGAGTGGGGACACAAAGTCTTAGCAACAGCCTTGGGTGATGCTCCCATCTAAGATAGGGAAGAGCTTTCCTCTTCCATTAGCCAGCACGCCTTGGCCAAAGGCACAGGGTTTGGCCAGGAAGAAGCAAAAGGTTGATGAGATAGACATTTCCTTCCAAGCCTCTGGCATGGGGTGGACTCTTATCTCTCTCCTTGGAATGCAAAATATGTATGGCTGTACGGTTTCGGTTTGTTACTCCTTTGTCTGAGGGTTCCAGGCCCCAGTGCAAGCTAGGGTCTTCCTTGGATGGCAGAGAGGCAGCATGGGAGGCCTGATGTCATCCCTCTTGAGCCTCAGTTTCTACCTCTGTGAAATGGACTCACTGATAGCAGCCCTATCAAAGGTTGTCACATGGAATGTGCCAGAGCCTGTGTCTGAACTCCTGTGGGCTCAGTAAACATACTATTTATATTTATGATGCTGACGACTGGGGCTGAGTTGGCATCCATCTGCCAGCCTAGTCCAGTCTGACTCACCAGTATGTCACTTGAAAGTCCCTGCTGTGTTGACTGTGATTGATAAAGTCCGGCTGACCCTGAACCCCCACCACAGCCCCAGTGCAGTCCCCCAAAGGACAAATCATGCCCAAGAGATGGAACTCCTGCCTTGTGCTAAGAACACTCTTGGGCAGCCCAGGACACCCCTCACAAGGTTATCTCATGTGGGGTGAGGCTCTGAGAAACTAGATCTTATCAGAGTAATAGCCGAGGTAGCCAGCACCACCCCTTGGGTCCCGCTGGACCAGGAACTCAGCTCTGAGGACCAGGCTGCCTGGGAGTGGGGAAGAGATGGATTGAGAAAGGAGGGGGCCGCTGGGCAGGGGTGGCACACGCCTTTAATCCCAGCACTTGAGAGGCAGAGGCGGGCGGATTCCTGAGTTTGAGACCAGTCTGGTCTACAGAATGAGTTCCAGGATAGCCAAACAAAACAAAGAGAGAAGGGGCGGGGGGAGAGAAAGGAGGAGGGTGCCTCAGGGCCAGGGGTACTGGATGGCTGGGTGTTAGCCAGGCCTACAGGCCTACCATGACTCGTTTGACAGGGAAATCCTTCAGGCCTCGGTCCCTCGGGGAGTCAAAGACCACAGGCAAGGTCTTGTGTGGGGCCTGGATGTAGCCGATCTCCATTTCGTCCTGGAGGGATACAGAGAGGCTGTTGCTTGTGTCCCAGTCTTGGCACCCAGTGGCCGATGTGGTGAGGACCCACCCTATCTAATTATTGCCACCAAGAACAAATTCTCCATAACACTCTCAGCCCAGAGAATGGCGCTGAGGATGCAGACAGACCGGGAGTCCTGCACAGCCTTCTGGGAAAATGAATAGGACAGAGAGGCCCTGACTCGGCTGGAGGTATGTGTCAGGGGGAACCCAGGACTGTGGCTGGGATGTAGTGATTGAGCCTTGTCCTGGAGGACAGTGAACATCCAGCATGGAGGTGACTAGAGGTGGTAGGGGGAATGTTGGGGAACCCAGTGTGCTCCCAGTATTCTACCTGAATAGGCAGAGGCTCCCCTGGAAAGGCTGTTTACTGAGCCCAAGTAGGAGTAGCCTCCTGGATGTCACGGAAGCAGACAGGTGACCCACCCAGCCCAGTAGGTGGTACATGGGTTTTCAGGAATGGATCTAGTGAGGCCATTGGCCCTCTGGCAGTTATGTGGGGTGGGAGTGGGGACAGACACAGTCACTATGACAAGTTATGGGATGGAAACCCTGGGCATTTCCTGCTGAAAGATGGGACCCTGTGTGCAGCTCCCCAGGGATCAGGCCTATATCACAGAGGTGGGATGACAAGGGTGGGACTTGGCGGACAGGGAGAGAGACACAGTCCCACTGGAGGGATGGCATACACAGAGGGGCGGCCTGCATGCTGGCCGCTGATGTAGGACTGGGTCGTGGGTGAGGAGATGGAAGACAGCTGAGAGGACATGGGTAAAGGCTCAAGATGAGAGGCAGGGACAGGCATGGAGACGGGAGTCCACCGTCTTTGTCAAATGAACTCTCTGCTTGACCCCCGCCCCCTCTCCGGTGAGGCCCCTTCGGAAGCTGTCTCCTCTCAGTCCACCTCAGGAAGCATTGCCTCAAAGCTGGGGCTATGCCCCAGGAGCCCGAGGCCTGTGTCTGTCCCTTGGCCTCAGGCAGATGAGACCGAGTACCTGCATCCATTGGTCATCCTGATTCTCCTCCTCTGGGCACACAGTCAGCTTGCACTTGGCTTTCTTGGTCAGAGCAGAGAGTGACTTTAGGAAGTCTTCATTGTCAGAAATCCTACGGAAGGGAGGTCACAGGGGGTTAACAATGATAACAACCTGTCCCTCTCTCCAGGCTCCTGAGAGCCAATCCTGGCTTCCAGGACACCTCTCCCCCAGGCGCCCCTCCCCCAGAGCTTCACCTGCACACGTATACCTCCTGGGGGGGCTGAGTGTTGGGGGTCATGATCCAGGGGGCCACACGAAATGTCACACTGTCTTGGAACACTAGGGCTTCAGGAAGCTCCTGGAGGGGAGAGATGGGAAGGGTCATCATGTGCAATGCCTCCCTCCCTACCCCCAACCGGCCCCTAGGCCGAGGCCTACCGGGTTAGATTTGTCCAGGAGGGAGATGGTGAGGGGAATGAGCCCGTCGAAGTCAGCATCAGGGAAAGCGAGGCCTTCCACATAGAAGTCTGTGCTGTGCTGGCCGCCGGGCAGCTCGAGGCAGTGCGAGAACTGTTGTGGTCCCAGGACCTCCTTGTACCTGGATGGCAGTTTGCCCCCTAGACAGAGGTGACGTACACTTAGGCCTAGTGTGTGACGTGGCTCTGATTTCCTCTCCTCAGTACTCAGATGCCTTCCCAGGGTCCCTGCAAGTCACTACCCAAGGGCCCTTGGAGGTGTGTAGGGGAAAACTTCTAAGTTCCAGTTGGGACCTTGTTCCCTTGATGAGAGGAGTCCGGGAAGGGTAATGCAGGTACCAGCACCATTCGGAACTTTGCACAGTTCTTTTATTCATTCACTGACTGGTAACTTCATTTGTCCCCAAGCCCTGTCACTGTCTCCTAGGTGACCAGGGAAGAGCAAAGGCTATTATCTGTAACAGACACCAATTAACTTAGTGACAGGAAAACTGGAGGGTTTCCTGTGGGTGACAAGGCCTAGACAGGAGTCCGAGGCAGAGTGATGTCATCATTTTATCATATAAATATGTGTGTCATATATATTTAATATACCATATGTCTTATACATTATATGTACATTATATAATATAAACATTTTATATATATGTAAGATATCACAAATATAAAGTATCATATGGTTACTTTAGCCTAAGATTGGAAGGAAGTGGGAGCAAATTGAGCCCCGGAAAACCCTCTGCTGTCCACTGTGTGTGGGACAGCAGAGACATCGGTGCATGGCCCTCCCCTTGGGCATCCACACACCGCTTTAAACCTTGCACACCTCCCAGTGGCTTCTCTGGCCCCCTCAAGCACACAGGCACATTCCCACCTCAGGGCCTTTGCACCTTCCTCAGAATGCAGTCTCTTCTGACCGAGCTTCCCTCTCTGCACCCAGCTCCACACCCCACACTGCTGTCCCTATTATTTACCTGTCGCCCCTCCTATCCCACCATCGTGAAAGTGAATGGGACAAAGACTCAGTTCATGGCCATGTGCCCTGTGCTCAGGACTGGGGTTGGCACTGCCAGGATAGGAGGAGCTGTAGAGCCACTGAAGTCGGAGTGGAAGTGCTCCCAGCAAGTGGGGGCATGGCACGTAGTGGGGGAGGGGAGAAGGGGAGAGAGAAAGGGGGAGAGAGGGAGGGTGTGAGAGAGAAAAAGAGAGGAAGGGACAGAGGGGTGAGAGGGAGAGAGAAAGCAGGGAAATGAGGGAGGGGAGAGAGAAAAGGAGAGGGGGGCTGGAGAGACAGCTCAGCGGGTAAGAGCACCGACTGCTCTTCCAGAGGTCCTGAGTTCAGTTCCCAGCAACCACGTGGTGGCTCACAACCATCTGTAATGGGATCTGATGCCCTCTTCTGGTGTGTCTGAAGACAGTGACAGTGTACTCTTAAAAAAAGAAAAAGAGAGAGGGGAGATGGGGAAGGGGAAGAGAGGGAGAGGGAGAGAGGGAGGGGGAGAGAAAAGAGGGAGAAGGGGACTGTGGACAGTGACTGAGAGAAGTCACTCCCTTGTTCCCAACTGAGACAAGCTCCAGTCACCTCTGGAAGGCAGAGGACGGAGGCACCTGCCCACCTCACAGGCCAGAACCAGAACCAGCACACCACAGTTCTTGGGAACTCCTTGCCAAAGGGGAGGGGGGCAGGGCAGTGCCCCATCCGGTGGGGGCAGGGGAGGAACATGGTGGCAGAGCGGCAGAGATGCCAGGGAAGGCCAGGCCGACTCACGTGTGGCCCGGAAGACTCTCACTTTGCTCGTCCTGGCCTTGGGTACCTGCAGCACCAGCTGATACTTGTCGAAGAAGTCTTTGGGAGTCTTCGTGCTCAGGGTCATTAGGGACATGTCCTGCAGGTCTGAGACGAGGAGGAGCATGTGGCCATGATGGTCCCCAGGGCCCTTCCCCCTCCAGGCGCCTCCTGGTGGAGCCCAGGCTCCTCCACACCCCGCCACAAAGGAGCCTGGCTTTTTTTTCTCATTTTAAAATGGCTACTTGTTGCTTATTTTTTCAAATGTTTATTACATTTACTTATTCTTGTTTGTTTTGCAGCACTGGAAATTAGGTCTGGAGTCTTGCAAGGTGAGAGCTCAGCCACTCAGCCCCGCCCCAGCCCACATTCATTTATCATGTATGTGCATCAGAGAGGTTGAACACGCTGTGGTACAAGTGTGAAGGTCAGGGGACAATTTGTAGCAGCCAGTTGCAGCCAGTTCTCTTCGGCTACCATGCTGGACCCAGGAATCGAGAACTCAGATCACCAGGCATGGTAGCAAACTCCCCCACCCACTAAGCCATCTCCACAGCCCCTGGCTCTGTTCTTTTCAGTGTGTCTATAATGTATATCTGTGTACATCTATGAAAGGGTGAATTAAGGAGAGAAACTCAGAACAACACCTCCTTTGTCTATTTGGTTTCTTGATGTGACCCTGAAACTCAAATTCCGGAGCACAGAGAACGCCCAGAACAGTGGTGGCACATGGCAGTTTCAGCACCAGGGTGATGGGGAAATGCCAGTGCTCACTGCTGCTGGCTGGACCCCAGTGAAGGAGGCAAGGGTGTGGGCTCAACCTGGATCTGGGTGAGCTTGGGGAACTCCTTCAGTTCTTTTTTTTTCTTTCTTTCTTTCTATCTTTTTTTTTTCTTTTTTTCTTTTTGGTTTTTTCGAGACAGGGTTTCTCTGTGTAGCTCTGGCTGTCCTGGAACTCACTTTGTAGACCAGGCTGGCCTTGAACTCAGAAATCCGCCTGCCTCTGACTCCCAAGTGCTGGGATCAAAGGCATGTGCCATCACTGCCCGGCTACTCCTTCAGTTCTTACTGCCTCAGTAAGCAAGAGAGCAGAGAGCCAAAGGGGAGAGATGAAATGGCGTATCTTCAGCTACTGTTGTCTGGAGCCTCAGGAGTGGCCACAGGTCGTGATCAGTGAGTATCCTTTAGGGATGTCCCTGGCGCTGGCCCCAGCCAGCAGCACACATTAGACACATTGTCATTTTACACTGTCCTATGACTCCCAGGCGAGCTCTGGCCCTGGCCCCTCAGCTGTAGTTCCTTAGCATCCCCCGCCCCAGGGAAGGTCACCTCTCCATCCCTGGGCTACCCCAGCATCCTAGATGAGTATCCATGAGATCCTGCTGCCCCCACCATTGTCCTTAAATCTCTCAAACCCACCAAGGTGTCAGGCTCCCTGGGCCTCAGATATTGACCCTGCACCTGGGTAGCTGTGTGACTCACAAGTTGTGTGCTTAACTTCTCTGGGCCTCATCTTCCCCATCCTTTAGGTGCTTGGGTCTTGTTTGATATTTGGGGACCAGCACCCTTTTTTATTTGATTTGGGCCCCGTGTCTGAGCCAAACACAGATGTATGGGCCGGGCAGGGGCCACTATGGGAAGCAGAGCCTCTTGGGGCTCCAGGAGCCCACACTACTCTCTTCTGACTAATGTATGACTTTGGTAGGTCACTTGCTTTTCCACGCCTTCTCCTGTAACATGGACATGCTAACACAAATGCGCTTTTGCTAAACCGAATACAGGGGCTATGACAAGGCCTCATAGGCAAATGGACCTTGTTGAAGAACAAAGCTCTTCTCCCCAGAGCTGGCCAAGGTCTTCCATCTTTACCTTTGTTGTCCAAGACCTTGTCATCCTCAAAGTCCATGCTGGAGGCCTGGGGGTTCTCTTTGTCACAGTTCACCAACAGGATGGCGCCATGGCCGCCCGGGCCCCAGGTCCAGGCACTCTGGGAACATCAGGAGGGTAAAGGGCACTGTCAGGAAGTCTCTCAGATCCCATCAGCCCCTGCGAGGCAAGCACAGCAATTCCTGGCCCAAAAAGTGGATTCTTGATGGTTCCAAACATAACAAATCTGCCCCCAGTGCAGAATGTGTGCATTTGTTAAAGACAGCATCTACTCTACCCAAGGTTAGCTCAACTTCTAATCCTCCTGTCCCCACCTCTGAAATACAGGCCTGTTCTGCCAGAGCCGGATAGTAAAATACACTTTAAAGCCTTTTTTAAAATGTTGGCTTGACAAAGAAATGGAGTCAAGTACATAAGAACGTCAGGATTCTAACCCACACAGCTACGCTCACGTGACCACATGGTTGCTCCTCTCCAATGTGAGTGGGAGTCTTAGTGCTGGGCACCATGGGCCCACCCTTAGAGATCTAGCATAATATGTCGGATGATATAATATCAGAGGAATTCAACGCTAGGCAAGCTCTCTAAGCCACACTTCCCCCTCTTCCTACTTTTTTTGTTGTTTTTGTTTATGTTTTGTTTTAGAGACAGGGTTCCTCTGTGTAGCCCTGGCTGTCCTTGAACTCCATCCATAGACCAGACTGGCCTTGAACTCAGTCATCCACCTGCCCTCCGAGTGCCGGGGTTAAAGGCACGCGCCACGATGCCCAGCCTGTTCCCCTACTGCTGATGTACCCCCTAAAGGGGCCGATCATTTGAAGCCTGCAAACCTGTATACTGGCCTCAAATGGAAAATCACGCGGACGTTCTGAGGTCACAGGGACACCCTGGAGTTTACCCACAGGCCCTGGGTTGACAGTGTGAAGGCCCCCTTCTGCACCCCAACCAACTATGCTTCCGCAATACACACTCCCCACCACACCTCGTTTCTCTCTCCCTCTACCCTCATCTCGTCCCTTCTCCATCATCACCCGCCCCTGTACACAGCTCCATGGGACTCATCCACCAGTCACTGAGGTCTGGAGAGTATTTCTGAGCCACAGCTGAGACCCATCTATGTAATTTTTTTGTTTCCTATTACCTGGGTGACTCTATAGATTTCAGCTTGTAGGGTAACCCCACTTCTGAACCCACCGTTGGTTGTAAATATGCTCTCATATAAGAGATGGAGTATACACAAGCCAAAAGGTCAAGCTCCCACGCCTGGGAGGGGACCTGGCCAACAGGCCCAGTCTGGGAAGGGTTGTTTCCTACAAGTTCACGAGAGATGTTGTTCAGCTCATCACCACAAGGGGGAGCCACAGAAGAGCACAGAGACCTTGAAGTATTGACTGACATTTGAGCCTCACCTGATCCTTCCGGGCTCTGGTCTGCTGCTTCACTTTGCCAGTGCGGGTGACATCTGCGTTCAGGAACAGTTCTGAAATCCCAAGAGAGGAGATCTGGTGAGGGTGAAGCCCAGGACTCCCACAGTGGCCCTGGGGGATAGATCTCCCTCCCTCAAGCATATCCCCCGGTTTGTCCCCAAAAAGCCACACCTCAATTCAGAGGCCAGAGCCAGGGCTTCCAAACGCTGTGAGACCAAAGCAGTTCCAGCCACCCCAGTGAACCCTCCATGTGCCCTGCCAGGTCACTCAGTTTTGTAATCTGTGAAATGGGATCTCGGGGGCAAGCTCACTGGGTTAGTGTAAGGATTAAATGTAACACCTCCACACAGGGTCTGGCACTGGAGTGAGCCTCATTTAATTTAAATGTACACTCATGAATGAAATCCATCAATGACATGAGACCTGGAGGTCTCACATACTGTATACATATTCAATACGCACTTAAATAAAAAGACCATGCTGTTCAGGTTCAGATCTCATTAACTTAATTTTTAAAAAACTTAAGATAAAAGGTCTCTCTGTTCTCCAATCTCGTGAATTCTATGATCATAAGAACTAATTTTTAAGTTTTTTTTTTAATGTGCATTGGTATTTGCTTGCATATATATCTGTGTGAGGGTGTAGAATCCACTGGAGCAGGAGTTTTAGACAGTTATGAATTGTCATGTGGGTGCTGGGAATTGAACCCAGAACGTCAAAGGTCTTAACCACTGAGCGATCGATCCATCTCTCCAGTCCCTAAGAATGGAATTTTTAAAAGTATATAATTTGTATTTTTAATTTTGTGTGTATGTGGTGAGGGGTAATAGTGTGGTTGACCGTGAGACCAGAAGAGGGTGTTGGATCCTCTGTAGCTGGGGTTAGAGGTGGTTGTGAGCCACCCGATGTGGGTGCTGCCAGCCAGACCCTGTTGGAGCAGTACACGCTCTGACCACTGAGCCAACTCTCCAGCAACATTAATAGATTCTATTTAAAGATGAGTAGTGAAAAATACAAGTATATGTATATGCGTGGGTTATTAATGTGATAAATAATGGGACTTGGGGAACACAGAACTATCTGCTACAAAAAGCAGCACAGGTGTGTATGTGTGTGCATGTCTGTGTATGTGTGTGTATGTGTGTGCATGAGTGTATGTGTGTATATTGTGTATGTGTGTGTATATTGTATATATGTGTGTTTATGTGTGTGTATGTGTATATGTATGTGTGTATATCATGTGCATATGTGGGTTTTTTGTTTTGTTTTGTTTGTTTTTGTTTTTTGTTTTTTGTTTTTTTCGAGACAGGGTTTCTCTGTGTTTCCCTGGCTGTCCTGGAACTCACTCTGTAGACCAGGCTGGCCTCAAACTCAGAAATCCACCTGCCTCTGCCTCCCAAGTGCTGGGATTAAAGGTGTGCGCCACCACCGCCCGGCCTCATGTGCATATGTGTATATGTGTCTATGTGTGTATATACGTGTGTGTATGTGTGTATTTATATGTGTGTATGTGTTTGTGTGTATATATGTGTGTATATGTATGCATGTATGTATGTATATATGTATGTGTGTATATTGTGTATGTGTTTGTATGTGTATATATGTGTGTATGTGCATATATGTGTGTGTATGTGTATATATATGCATGTGTGTATGTGTGTGTATGTTTGTATGTGTGTATGTTTGTATATGTGTATGTTTGTATGTGTGTATGTGTGTATATATGTATGTGTGTATATATGTATGTATATGTATATATGTGTATGTGTATATGTGCATAT
>JADRCD010241717.1:0-26440 GCA_019843815.1 Montemys delectorum
CCATGCACGGAGTGGGTAGATGCCACAACCATAAGACACAAGCCTCGCTTACTCCTCATGGACGCCCTCAAAGCTCAGGGGGCGGGGGAATCTTGCAAGAGGCAGAGAAAGCTGTAAGCCAGCATCCTGTACTGGGATGGGAGGACCCTCAGAGACCAAACTAGACTTCCTTGGGACCAGTCTGTCCAGCTGAGAGCACTAACCTCAGACTTCTGGACACAGGGACTCTCCCCAGACCCTCCTTTATAAGTAGTTCTACAGACAACCGAAAGCCTTACCCACTGATGTCCAAGGTGATTTCCATGCCCACCATGCAGAGGGCACGGGTGGGACTGTCCAGAGACAGGCTAAGAGTGCTCTGAAAAGACATGGTGGGGCTTGCCAAGCTAACCACCATCTGCAGCCCTTACCCACCCTAGAAACTGCCTACGGCTCCGGGGCTTGCTGGCCTCTTTAGTAGGGGTAAGGACCGCCCCAGTCTGCCCCCTTGTTAAGGGTTCACAGGTGAGCCTGCTTTTCTGCAAGGTAGCTCTGGGAGGAGGAGGGGGTGGGGAAGGGGGAAGGGGGAAGGGGGAAGATCCTTTCACTCAGCATCAGTGTTTTAGCAGCCGCTGCCTGTGGACCCTGCAGCCTTGGGAAATCGGAGTCTAATGGCTTGGAGCTCAGCCCTTCCACTGGTCTGGGTGCACGATCTCAGGATTGTGGAGTAGCTCTCAACCTGTTTTGGCTTCAAGAGGGGGTCACACATCAGATGTTCTGCATATCAGAAGCTTACGATTCATCACAGTAGCACAACCACAGTTATGAAGTAGCAATGAAATAAGCTTATGGTTGGGGGTCACGACGGCATGAAGAGCTGTATTAAAGGGTCACAGCGTTAGGAAGGTTGAGAACCACTGTTCTAGGATGTGTGCTACTTGGCAACTAATGGGAGTGCCTGGTAAAGTGCTATGCTCACAGAAGCATCAGAAAGCTAGTTAGCTCTGCAAATCCCTGGTCCTGGCAGACAATCAGCATCCTTCTCCCTCCACCCCCACCCCCCCCACCCCGTGATAACGATAAGCCAGTCACTCACAGCTGTGTCTCTCGTTAGGATTGGGGTGGGGAGGGGGTGGGGGACGTACAGCACAAGCTGATGCATGGACTAAACCTATGCAGCCTGGCTTGCAGCTGTTATCCATCTAGGCTGACCTCTGACCTTCACATGTGCACTGTGGTGTGAGAACACACACACACACATACACACGAAGCAGAAAGGAAATTGTATCTCTACTATGCATTTCAAAATAGAGGGGGTCAGCACTCTCACGCTCTGTAAGTTGCCGAGATGGCCGGTACATCCGTGAGGTTCACACTCTCTCTCAGTAACGGCATTTCTAGATCAAACTGTGAAGCCACATGTAGTAGTCCCTGCCTGTCATCCCTTCAGCACCCATTCTGAGGCAGGAGGATTTCTGTGAGTTTGAGACCAGCCTGGGTTACAGAATGATGGCCTGTTTCAAAAAGCCACCAAATACTATATTGCATTCCTTATGTGTTGTCAGGGAAAAAAAAAAAAAAAAAGATCCAGCTGGGCTAGCCTGTGCTTTCAGAGTGACTTCAAGCCTAGATTGGCCAATTCAATAAGACTGTGCCAACGTTCTGAAAAGGGGGTTGGCGAGAGTGTAGCTCCTTGGTAGAGAATTATCTACCCCCAGGTCCTAGGCTCTGTCCCCATTATTCGCTAAGAGCTGAGCATTGTGGGTCACAGCTGCAATCCCAGACCTTGGTAGACGGAGGCAGGGGGATGAAGAGTAGGGAGCCAGCCTTGGTTAGTTAAGGAGATTCTATATGGAAACTTCGTATTTCCCAGAAGGCCTTGGTGCAGGGCAGAGCTTAGAGAGAGCCACCTCTGTTACTTTCTTTCTCCATTCCACCTGACTCTCAGAGAAGGGGGTCGGCTGGCTCCCAGCCGGCTTCTGAGGTGCACACCTGTCTGTCATCCATGCACCCAGGAGGCTGAAGCAGGAAGATGGTTGCAAGTCTGAGGGCAGCCTTGGCTAAAAAAGGAGTGTTGGATAGACTAGGGCTTCTAGGAAGACCCTGTCTCAGTAAATAAATAAATAAATAAATAAATAAACGAACGAACAAAGCATGTGACAGCAAAGGCAGAAACTGTCAGCCAGCTGTCAGTCAGAAGGAGCTGAAGAGGCTCTCCTGGGGGACTTGGAAGGAGAAGGGGACAGCCAACCAGCCTCCAGTCCAGTAAAATTGAGGGACTGGTTCCCTTCCTGGGGTGTAGGAACACCTGGTCTGTGGCCTTTACTACATCTGTCTCAGGGCACTCTTAGGCAGTCTCTGAGGGAGGAGGATGAAGAGAATTTTTGGCTTGATGTGGTTAAAGAAAAGTCAGGACTGGCCAGGCAGCTCAGTGAGTAAAGATGCTCACTACTGAGCCCGACATACAAAGCACACACGGTGGAAGGAAGAGAGTGAGGCTTGCAAGTTGTCTTCTGACCTCCACACGTGCACTGTGGTGTGAGCGGCCACAAGCACACACACATAGTGGGACATGGTGGCCACACTTTTAATCCCAGCACTTGGGGGGCAGGGGGCAAAACCAAGTAGGTCTCTGTGAGTTCCAGGCCAGCCTGGTCTACATAGTGACTTCTAGTTGAGCCCAGAGTTACACAGTGAGATAGAGACCCTCTCTCAAAGAAAAGGGGTGGGGGTGGGGTGAGGGAGAAAGAGAGAGACCGACTAGTGACATATATCTGAAGAGGAAGTCGTTCATCAACGGGTGTAACCAAACTGAGAGGTTTAACATCCAAGAACAAGGTGCAAAGGAAGTATTTATTGAGAAAATACAGTAAAAGAGTAAAAGGTAAAAGAGGGACATTATTCATTTGCCTTGCAGTGACGAAGAAATTGCCTGTCTAAAGCACTTTGTGGGAAAGCCCTGGGTCACATAGTTTAGGTTGATGGCTTGCGACTGACTGGGGTCCCATACTCTTGGTTTTAGCTGCCCAAGAATCCTGCAGGCCTGGTGCTCTGGTTCGAGTAAGTGTCCCCACAGACTCTGAGTGTTAAGGGCATTGTCCCCATGCACGGTGCTCTGGAGGAGTGATGGAATCTCTTTTAAAAACATTTTTTTTTTGTTTTTTTTGTTTTGAGAAAGGGTTTCTCTGTGTAGCCCTGGCTGTCCTGGAACTCACTCTGTAGACCAGGCTAGCCTCGAACTCAGAAATCCGCCTGCCTCTGCCTCCCAAGCGCTGGGATCAAAGGTGTGCGCCACCACCGCCCGGCTTAAAAACACATTTTAAGATATTATTTTACATGTATGTACCCAAGTATAAGTAAATGTACTATACCTGTGCAGGAGCCCACGGAGGTCAAAAGAGGGCATCAGATGCCCTGGGACTCCTGGAGTTACAGACAGCTGTGAGCTATCTTATGCAGGCTCCTCTGCAAGAACAGGGAGTGCTCCAACCACTGAGCCAGCCAGCTCTCAATTTCCTACTTTTCCTGTTTTAAAATCATCTCAGATATCTTTCCTTGAGATGGGGTTTCATGTAGCCCAGGCTAGCCTCTGCCTCGCTATGCTCTATTACACTGAAGCATCCCCCACCATCCTGGAGGAACAGGTGTGCATAGCATATGTGAGTACCGACACACCAGCGCCACTTAGTGTACGCCTGTGGCAGTCACAGGATGGCTTTGCAGCGTTAGTTCCCTCTTCCCACCTTTACATGGGTTCTGGGGACCAGACTTGGCTTGTCAGGGCTTATGGCAAGTGCCCTGGCTTTACACACTGAGCCATCTCACTGGCCCGAGGAATATGTTTCTATTTAATTCCTTTTTAATTATTTAATTAATTGACTCTGGATCTCACTGTGTAGTCCTTCCTAGCCTGAACTCAATATATAGACCAACCTGGTCTTGAATTCAGATATCCACCTGCCTCTGCCTCCAGCGGTCTAGAATTAAAGGTGTGTGCCATCACGCTAGGCTCCAAGGGATGGTTTTTGTTGTTGTTGTTATTTGTTTGTTTTATATGTTTTTTGTTGGTTTGGTTTGGTTTCTGGAAACAGAGCTTCTCTGTGTAGACTAGGCTGTCCCTGAACTCAGAGATCCGCCTGCCTCTGCATCCCTGGTGCTGGGATGAAAGGCATGCGCCACCACCGCCTGACACCGCTGCCTGACACCACCACCTGACACTACTGCCTGACACTGCCTGACGCAGGAGTGTATCTTTAAGGGCTGAGGATGTAGTTTGCCTAGTACCCATGAGGCCCTAGGCCTCATCTCCAGCACTGCTTTTTTTTTTTTTTTTTTTTAAGAGACACATACATCAGAGTAAATAAGTCAAAAGAGCTCCCAGCCATAGTTGAAGCTTTTCACCTCATTGGTGCTTTGAAATCGGTTCCAATGTGCTTTACAGAGGATGGGGGCTGGGGGTGGTAAACTAAAGATACAAAACCACACCTTTTTTATTTTTTTTTTAACTTTTATTGCATTATGATGAGAAAAGTTACATGATTTCAATTTGTCTGAATTTGTTAACATTTAAAAACATATTTTATTGTTTTTTGTTTTGTTTTGTTTTGTTTTTTGAGACGGGGTTTCTCTTTATAGCCCTGGCTATCCTGGAACTCACTCTGTAGACCAGGCTGGCCTCGAACTCAGAAATCTGCCTGCCTCTGCCTCCCAAGTGCTGGGATTAAAGGTGCGCGCCACCATAAAAACATATTTTAAGTAAATAGAATTAAATCACATTCTTGTTTCCCTTTTGTACCCCAACTCCTCCCAGAGACCCCCTCTTCAATACTTACAATATCTTTTTTTGTCATATTCCTTAAAATTTATAAAATATTATAATAAAAATGAGTATTATAAAAGTTGTTTGATATAAATCAACAATCAATTTAACAGTGTTATGTAGATGCTTGTCTATAACAATACTGAAAATACATACGTTTTTCTCAGTATAAATTTTAAATAACTCCAAACATATTAACTGTATATTTCAAAATAATACATCACTACTAGTATTTTCTTAAATGAACATAAATATATAGTCTTTTTGTTTGTTTGTTTTGTATTTAGTAGAGTTTAAAATCTTGGCTCTTTCTGTGGTACAAGCCCAAAATAAGAACAAGTTTTAGACATTGGGTTTCATTGTAATAAGGCTGTACTTCAATGACCCTCACACCACCAAAGGATTTTATGTCCATCGTAGCTAAGCTGAGAGTTGACAGTTCTGCTGCGCCAAGGAATGAATTGTAGGCACGATTTTTGGATACGGACTTCCTGCTATGGTCAAAACTATTTGACTTGAGTGACTTTATTCTCAGCCCACAGAGAACAGGTTACATTCATTTAAGAAATGGTGTGTGTATTAAGATGGTCTATCCATAAAGTCATTCACCAACTGTTTCAATGAACAATGGTTCTGCTTGGAAGGTGGCACAGACATTAGGTGAGGGTAAGAATCTGGTTCATTGGCTGTGATTATTTGGAAAAGCATTCATCTCAGAGAAAGAGTAACTTATACAGACCTCTTCTTCAAACTTGATACAAGAGCTACAAATGTCAAGCAAAGCATTCAGTCTCACTCTTTTGTTTTCTTTCCTACAAGCCACCTTCCAGTTAATTGTCTATGTCTCCCTTGGGTATATAAATACTTTTGAAATATATATTGTACAATATTGGACCTATTTCTCCAATTACCAAATTAGAGAGACCATTAGATGACAACAAATTTCTAATTCCTCATATTTTTGGATTTTGATCAATTAGGATATGTTGGTAATATTAATTTTCATATTAAGATATTAAGAAAATGTAATTGTCACTTCCTGTTGTTTTTGTTGTAAGAGGTTGAATTAGATTTGTGTGGATTTGTTGAAAGATTACTTTCTTCTTCTAGGGTGTAGTTTTGCTCCTTATGTTGATGTTTTCCATCTATTATCCTTTGTAGGGCTGGATTTGTGGAAAGATATTGTGTAAATTTTGACAAAACCACATCTTTATTGCAGCATCTCTAAGCAGAACTGAGCTTGCTATGCAAGGACCGTTTTAGGACACACGGAGACAGGAACAGGAGCCGGATGTGGATGAAGCAAGCAAGTCACAGCAGGGAGGGGTGGCCACCTCACTGCAGGGAGCCAGCCACCTTGGCCAGGATAGTCCTCGAGGGAGGGAGGGAAAGGGGGGGTGATTCAGGGCACCATGTGCCACCACTTGAAGGCGAAGGGCTTCCTGCGCACGTTGGTACCACAGTGAACCTCTCCGTGGTACAAGTGGTAGGCATAGAAGTCGTTGATGAAGGTGCAGTGCAGACCCAGGGGCTCCAGGTGGGAGCGCACCTCCTCCTCCAGGCAGCAGCGGCCTTCGATGATGGGCCCGAAGGGCTTGGGGATGCCCAGGTGCTTGTTCAGCACCAGCATGTTCACCTGTGGGAAGGTGGGGGCCCAGATCAGAGGAAACAGCTGCTAATGTAGGGCCCACAGGTCTAGTGGACTAAAGCTGTTTTCTTTATTCCCTTTTCATTTCTCTCTCTCCCTCCCTCCTCCCTCCTTCCTCCTCCCTCCTTCCCTTTCCCCCTTCTTCCTCTCTCTTCCCCTCATTCCTCCTCTTCCCCTCCTCTCCCTCCCTCTCCCCTTCCCCCCTCTCCTTCCCCCCTTCCCCCTTCTCCTTCCCCCTTCTCTTTCCCCCCTTCCCCCTTCTCCTTCCCCTCCCTCCTTCCTCCTCCCTCTCTCCTCCCTCCTTCTCCCCCTCCCTCCCTTCTCCCTCCCTCCTCCCCTCCCCCTCACAGTGTTTGAGTGTGTCTTGCCGGCTGGGTGCACCCAGAGCCAAGGAAGGCCTCTGTGCCTTCCTCTGCTGCTCTTCTGTATTCCTTTGAGGCCCGGTCTCTCTCCCTGAACTTGCTTTTCCCAGCTAGGCTAGAAGCCTGCAAGCCCCAGGTAGTTTTCTGTCTCTGTGTCCCTCAGAGCAGGGATTTACAGGCATGTGGGTGACAGATGTGGGATCTGAACTCTGGCCCTCAGGGTTGCACAGCAAGTGCTCTTAGCCACTGGGCCACCTGTCCGGTACTCCACCCTCAAGCTTTACGTTTGCACTTGTCTGTGTCTGCCAGGTGCATGCAGGTGTCTAAAGGAACCCAGGAGACACACCTAGATCCCTAGACTGAGGTTGTGGGTGGTTGGAGGGCCATTCACCGTGAGTGCTAGGAATCGAACTGGGGTCCTTGAGAAGAGCGGCAAGGGCTCTGCTGCTTAGCCATCCTTCCAGCCCACAGCTTAGCCATCTCTCCAGCCTACACATCTCTTTTTGGTGACTGGGTCTCACGTAGTCCATGCCAACCTCAAATCTACTATATAGCCAAGGCTGGCTCTGAACTCCAGACTCTCCTGCCTCCTCCCCTCATGTGGTAGGCATACTTTACACTGCGTTTCTGCCTCTAACAAGCGTTCTATGGGTAAAAGGTTATGTGCTATTAAGCTTACTGAGAAGCCACATCACAGCGAACCATGATCCCTGGGCCTCAGGGACTTTGTTTAGGGACAGAGGGAGACAGGTTTTCCTACTCAATGGAATTTTCTGACATAGCTTAACACATGGAGGAGACACCCCAGTGGCCAGATTGGAGCTGCTGCCTCAGAACCCCAGAGCTCTGGAGAGCCCAGTCTGGAAACGACTACCGAGAAACATGGCCGGCTCCTTACATCTAGGTAACTCTCCACCCAGTATTCGGACGTTCTTTGGAGGAGGTGGAAAGACACACGTGGTCACGGTCAAGTAGTAAAGGTCAACTCTGGCCCTGCCTTGGGTCCTGTCCCATTTGGGCTCCCTTCCTGGCAGCGAATGCCACCACACTTTGTCTGTGGCCCACGTCTGCCAGTCCCTGAACTTGTATGGAGGTCAAGAGGCAGCAAGATAGAGCTGGTTTTGAAACCAGACCCTGGCTTTGCCATCTCTTGCCTGCTGTGTGTTTTTATGCTAGAGATCTGACTTCTCTGAGCCTGCCTCTGGAAAGCAAGGCCATAAGAGAGGGTGCTCCTGACATTGTGTGAGGCTCAGAAGAGGCTCTAGGTGCCGAGAGGGCTATGTGAGCCTCAAAGGGTGCACGGAAGAGCCACCTAGACCCTCCTTAGATCCGCCCTGGCTATGTGCTTCGGTTTAGGAAGTCATGTGAGTCAGAGGAGTCAGGTGGTGGCTGTCACCTCCTTACCATGTTTGGGAAGAAGGCCTCGGCCTTCGGGTTCCCTCTGGAGTTCCCCACGAGCTTGAAGAGCTGCGGGATGTCAATGATGTCACCCTCCGCCAGGCCCAGCTCCCGCTTCAGCACCACCCGGTTCCAGTCGATACAGCTCTGATAGGGAGCCCAAGGGGGTGCATTAGGGGAGGAGACAGTGTAGAATAGCAGCAAGGATCGGTAAGAACTGGGGCTCAGGCTCACACACTCCCCTCCTGTGCTCTGTCTGTTCCTGGGCTTCCGACCCTGGGCTCGCGGCCGGTGCACTGTATGCAGTCCCGGGAGCCCCACCCTACGCCATGCATCTAATCACGGGCACACAGCCAGACACCCACTGAAGCATCTCCAGGGCACCCAGGTTGCGTACCTCCACGTAGGCATTCTGGTCTCTTAGTTTCTTGTTGGACAGAATGTCATTGATTGTCTGCTTTTTCCCTGTTGTGGAGAAAGAGAGAAAGAGATGGACCCAGCTCAGGAGGCAGGCTACCCTCCAGTGCCTCCACTTCTTTAATGGACGTGTTCTGTTTCAAGATTCACTTGCTCCCCTAAAGGCCTATCTCCAAAGGGATCATGTTTATTTTGGAGAAGGGATTTGAGAAATGTTGTCTTTAATGATAATTCATCCCCCAGCACTGGGGGACTGGCAGCGGCAAACCCCAGTGACGGCCGAGTGATCCCACTGAACTTTATGTGACAGGGGATAAGGAAGGCGACCACCGAACAGAGGAGCCTGCAGCTTCAAACAAGACAAAGCCCAGAGTGGCAGAGAAGATAAACTGCTACCTGAGACAGGATCCCGGGAGAGTCAACCAATTAGGCCAACAAACCCCATTCCAATACCAGCCCTTGATCCAGCCACACCAACTGTGGTGGCCTCTGCACCAATCAACAAGACTGCTAAGTCAATCTCCCCGGGAGGTGACACTGGCCACCTGGAAGGAGGAGCTGTTTGAGGAAGGCTGTTTAGGTGGAGGAACCTCCGGTCTGCTCGAGTGATGTAGCCTGATCAGATCTCTGGTTCAGGAGTGGCTTCGAATGTGGAGAAATGAGCAGTTCCCTGGGTAGTCTGCATGGTTTTCCAATCCCAAGGCTTTAGCCCTTGGTCTCAGACTCTATTTATTAATAATTTTATTTTTTTTAATATTTCTATTTTATGTGCATTGGTGTTTTGCCTGTATGTGTAACAGAGATGGTGCCAGATCCCCAGGAATTGGAGTTATAGACAATATTGAACTGAATGAAGCAGCCAGTGTTCTTAACCACTGAGCCATCTCTCTAGCCCCTATTTTTTTTTATTTTAATTTTTAAAATGTATTTTTCTTTTTGTTTAATTTTACATGCATTGGTGTTTTACCTGCATCGGTGTCTGGGTGAAGATGTCAGATCTTGGAGCTATAGACAGTTGTGAGCCGCCATGTCGGGGCTGGGAATTGAACTTGGGTCCTCTGAAAGAACACTGAGCCATCTATCTCTTCAGCCCCTCAGCCCCTTTTATTTTAACTTTTAATGTGTATATATATTTGTGCACTGCACATGTGCCTGGTGCCTGAGAAGGTCAGAGAGGGTGTCAGATGCCCAAGGAAGTCAGGAGGCATCAGATCCCCTGGAACTGGAGTTATAGGTGGTTGAGAGCCACCATGCGAGTGTTGGGACCCAAACTCAGGCCATCTGCAAGAATAACAAGAGCTCTTAAGAGCCGAGCCATCTCTGCAATCCCTACATTTACTTTTAAAAGCGGTTCTCATGTAGACCAGGCTAGCCTAAAATTTGTTATGTAGCCAAGGATGACCTTGACCTCCTGGTCCCCACGCTCCTGAGTGCTGGGATTATAGACGTGCCTCACCATGTCCCGTTTATGGGTGCTGAGTATAGAAGCCAGGGACAATCCTGGCAAGCTCTCTACTATTTGAGCTACATTCCCCAGATCCAGATCCTGTTAGGAGAGGAGGAGGCTGGGGCGTCACACAGAACTCGTCTACTTCGGTTGTGTCTGTATGACAGGCCTAAAAACCTGATAACAGATCTGAGGTGCACACTTCAAAAGGAGCCAGTCTCCTGAGGTAGTCAGTCGCTGACATCTCCTAGCTCAGTTGTGTTCCAGATTGGTCTCTGCTAAAGTCTGTGGAGAGATCTTTTTGCTTTTTTTTTTTTTTTTTTTTTTTTTTTGGTTTTTCGAGACGGGGTTTCTCTGTGTAGCCCTGGCTGTCCTGGGCTCACTTTGTAGACCAGGCTGGCCTTGAACTCAGAAATCTGCCTGCCTCTGCCTCCCAAGTGCTGGGATTAATGGCGTGCACCACCACCACCCGGCATGCGAGCTTTCTTTGTTCAGGCATAAAGGTGTCCTAAGAAATATTTCATTATTAGCTAAACTGAGATTGAACATTATTTCCTGGCCTTCACAGTGTTTCAATAATCCTAATTGATTTCCTAGCTGTAAATTAGCTTGGAATTTTTACTAAGATGCTGTCTTACCAGACAAGGTGTCTCCAAAGTTAGAGCTAGCAGTTAGGCATGTATTATCAGAGCAGTCCCACACAAGGCAGAATTGTTTTACTAACTAGAGAGAAGTTGTAGGGCCTCTGTCACTAATTATTATCTATGTTACAGCCAAGAAATGCTAGAATACGGACCTTCAGCTACTTGCCTCAGACAGACCCAGAGAATTTATCTTGGGGCTACCAAAATAGCCCAAGAAGAAGGACACCACTGCTCCTCCGCCTTGCACCTGGCTGCTTGTTCTCACTGACCTTGATGTAGCCGTCTCCTGCCTATGTGACTTCTGTCATTTGCCCTGTTCTCTGTATACTATATAAGCCTGATTTCTACTTTGTACAAATTGCATTCAGATACCACACTCCCTTGTGTCGCGTCTGTTTGTCACTCACCGAATTCTTTGCCCACCAGGCCAGAACTTTTATCACTCCACAGAACAAGAGGTCCCCGAAGCAACCCAGTCCGTGGCACTGGGGGGAGTGACCTCACTGACAAAGCAATTCCCTGGCATGCGTGAGACCCCAAACTCCCATTCTCAGCAACACAGAGGAGATAAAAGAAAGCAAACATGGGTGGGGGGGCAGTGAGTGGGGCCCTGGTTTGCTTGCCTCTCTATAATACACTTAAACATAGAGAAACTCTTGAGCCTGTAAGAGCCCTTAACTCCAGCCCTTGCCTATTGAATTCACTTAAAACATTCCATCCCATGGACTTGATTCATTCAGATTGTTCACGACTGGCTGCCTCTGGGCCTTCTTAGTTGCCTGTCTGCAATTTTCCTTATCTGTGACCTCACCACCCCCCACCCCTCTTTTCGCCCAACTCCCTTCCTCTTCACCTCTCCCACCCACCCACCTCCCCTGCTGCCTCTGACTCAGGTATCCCAAAGGTACCTTGAGTTGTCTTGGTAGCTCACAGGGAGCTTGGGGGCCCAGCGCTGAGCATGGTCCCCTGCACATAGTAGGTACACAACTTTCTGTTCCCTGCAGGATCTCAGGGAGCAGTGGAGGCGGAAGACAGCAGAAGCTGCCTACACAGGACGCCAGCCATGGTCAACTTACTCTTGAGTCCTTCGAACAGCAGCGCCTCCCCGTGGCCCTGGCTCTGTAGCTCCTGGAACAGTTGGTAGCAAGCTCTGGGGCTGGACAGCAGCAGCCGAAAGCCCTGCTGGGAAACACTGGAGTCAGGGAGCTGCTTAGCCAGCACGTTCCTACCCCCACAGAGAGGGAGGGCTGGCTTCTAAACACCCCGCCCCCGGCAGAAGGGTCACGCACCTGCCTGTCCCGTGCTGGGACGAAGCTCAAGAACTCATCCACGTGACCCACAAAGAGCCAATCGGAGAAGAGCCTCACGGGGGCCTGCACCTGCTGGGCGCCCAAGAACTCCTGCAGGGCCTGATGCATGTCCCGACTCTCGCTGCTGCTCTCACAGGGATTGGAAGTTATAACCGGCATCAGCATCATCAAAAGACACAGTGACGACTCCCAAGCAGCCTTGAGATCCGGCCTGTTGACCTCCCCTCATAGATGGAGCGAGTGGGAAAGGTCACTGGACCCTCCTGTGAGATTCTAGCTCCTGCCTGCACCCCTTCCAGCTGTATGTGAGTCTGCCCTAATGGTGTATTGTCACATGCAAATGTCCTGAGAGCAGGGACATTTGTAGCAAACAGTGGGTCAAGACCCCCTCGGAGTGACTCTTTCACAGGGGTGGCCTAGGACCATCAGAAAACCTTACCATTCATAAGATTATAAATTATAAAGCAGCAACAAAAATAACTTTATGGTGGGGGTGCGATTCACCACAACATGAGGAACTGTATTAAAGGGTCACAGCATTAGGAAGGCTGAGAATCCCTGTGCTAGAATGTAGCCTTGTGGGAGAAGGTTGACTGAAAAAGGGGGAGTCCTCTATGTTGGGGTGAGACTTCATGGTGCTTCACGGTCACCCACCCACGTGTAAGTAACCCTCACCCAAGTTCAGTGTAAGCCCAGTCCACCCCCAGCCTTAGACAAAGATTATTTTGGTCATTTCTCGAGACGTCTGGGAGAACAGAAACTTATTTCCATTGCCCTACGGGAAAAAAAATAGGTGTGTGGCGGTCAGGAGGTGTCTGGGGTCGGTGGTCTGGACTTAGGTTCCTCCCATCTAGGGGAGGGACTATGGAGCCTGGGCTGCTGTCTTCATGGTACTGAACAATTTAAGCTTTGTCACTGGAGCTTCCGTGCGTGGGGGGAAACTGAGGCATGGCCACTGAGGTACATAGGATCAGTGTTGAACCCCAGAAAGTGTTGCCTGCTGATTCAGCCTAGGGACCTGTGTGATGGAGAAGCATGGCTTCAGAGCTGGTGGGCGCCTCCTCCTCTGTTGTGTGGTCTTAGGGGCATCTCTTCACTTCCCTGAGCCTCTGTGAGGCTCTGTGAGGCTTCACTTCCCTGAGCCTCTGTGAAGCTTTTCTTCACCCTCCTCCTCTTTCCCCTCTTCCTCATCTGCCTCCCTCCTCCTCTTCCTCCTCTTCCCCTTTTTCTTCCTCCTTCTCTTCCCCCTCCTCTTCCTCCTTCTCTTCCCCCTCCTCTTCCTCCTTCTCTTCCCTCTCCTCCTCCTCCTCTTTACCCTCCTCCTCTTCCTCCTCTTTCCCCTCTTCTTCCCCCTCCTCTCCCTCCTCCTCCTCCTCCTCCTCCTCTTCTTCCCCCTTTCTTCCCCTTCCCTCTCCTCTTCTTCCCCACCTCTTCCCTTTCTTCCTCTTCTTCCTCCTCTACTTCCTCCCCTACTTCCTCTTACTCCTTCTCTACTTCCTCTTCCTTCTCTTCCTGCTCCTCCTTCCTCAGTCTGTCCCAGCCACCCTGGCCTTCATTCCTGCCTCAGGACATTTGTTCATGGTCCATCCTATGCTCTACTCTGTCCCAGGACACCTCTTCTGTGCTCTCTTGTATCTTAATTGCTTTCTCTTCTCTTGTCTGACACACTGACTACTCTCCCCCCAGTTTCTGGCACATAGTAGGTGCTCAGTGAAGGCACATAAGTGGGTAGGGGCAGACTCTGGAGGTTCCGTACCCTCTGAGTGGATTCCTCTCAATGTTTGCTGACCTCCTAGGTTTGGGGAACAGAGGGGAGGCCTTAGTGTGGCCTTTGCCACTGTCCCCTGCCTCAGCCACCCCCATGTTCTTCTCCTTACCTGGAGTAACCGCTGTTCCCGATGAGAATCCTGCCCAGTGGGTATTGCTTCCCTCTGACAGTGACTGGGGGACTCACCTCCAGGTTCCCAAAGGCATCCAGCCCAGTGAGCTCTGTTGTATAGAGTTTTCGGGTCACATAGCCAAAATTTGGACCCTAAGATGGGAGAAGGATACAATGAGAGAAACGACTGTCCCCGGGTGGAAATGGTGGCTGCACCTGTTGTCGTCATGGGAGGGAGTTCTGTGGGTACCAGAGAGGAACCTTTCGACTCTGCAGGGTGGAAGGGATGTTGGATTGAGTCAGTGGCCCTTGAAAGAGATGGGGGCCTGTTGGGTCCCTAGCATATGTCACCTGCTTGGAAAACTCATGCACAGAACAACAGACTCTCAAAGCATTCTTTCTGTTCTCTGTAGAGGTTAGGAACAGGGGATGAGTGGAGGCAAGGTTCCTTCAGTCAGTCTGAGGAGGGACAGGACAAGCCACCCCTGTGGCCAGCACTGTGCTTCACACCATGTCCCCATCCTGACCCTGGCCTAGAAGGAGCTTTATAGCTTTACAGATGTTTTACTTCCTGACAGTTCTCACCAGAGGATACATGGGTCACCCCGATGTGAGCTTTGTGAGGGCTGTGACAAATCACTACCACACAGTGGCTTAGCATAACACTGGTTTATCCTCCTGCAGCTCCAGAGACCTCAAATCACTTGTCACACAGTGTCACTTTGTCAGAGTGTGGCCTTAGGTCCATCACTGAGGCCCCAGAGGAAACGCCTCAAGAGAAAACCCTTCGTGCTGGATGGCACTGCCTGCGGTGGCCTTGTGCAGCCCTTCCCACTACGGTCCTTTTGCTGTGGGGGAAGGGCAGACCCACCCCTGCCTCCTTCATTTCCCAGCATCAGCAGGTAGCCTGGCTATTCCATGGAATCCTGTCTCTGAACTGAGCCCACCACCCACATCACATCTCTGGTCACCTTTGCTCCCCCAGACACTGGACACCAGACATCAGACGGATGTTGGCACCCACCTGACTCCTCGTCAACCTGTGGCCTTCCTGTGGGCCTCTCTTCCCAGGGGACAGCCTCGAGGCCACCTTCGTCTCACCTCCCTCACAATGGCCAGAAAATCCTGCTGGCCTGGTCTTGTAGAGCCACCAGGGCCTGACCACAGGCAGCCACCACCCCCTCATCCATCCCACTCTCTTCCTACTCTGGCTGGCTCCTGGATCTAATCTCTTTATAACTTAGACAAGGCACACCCTCCCTACCTTAAGACTTGCTAGATCGCCCATTTCTCAGATTCTAGACTGATGGTCCCACAGAGGCCAGCAGCTCAATGACTTTGCTGTCCACAGCATTGGGTTAGCTTTAACAGAAGAAGTATTTTAATTATATTTCTTCTAAATTTTTTTATTTATGGGGCTGGTGAGGTCAACGGTAAAGGACACTGACTGCTCTTCCAGAGGTCTGAGTTCAATTCTCAGCAACCACATGGTGGCTCACAACCATCTGTAATGAGATCAGATGCCCTCTTCTGGAGTGTCTGAAGACAGCTACAGTGCACTTAGATATAATAATAAACAAACAAACAAACAAAAAAAGATGAAGAGAAGCCTGGGTGTGGTGGCGCATGCATTTAGTCCCAGCACTCAGGTGCTGGCAGGTGGATTTCCGTAAGTTCCAAGCCAGCCAAGGGCTACATAGCAAGACACAACCTATAAAGAAAAAAAGAAAAATGAAAGTAAAAGAAAAGCAAGCAAGGGAAGCGGTGGAGAGTCTCCAGGCCTCTATTTCTATCTCTCTCTCTGTCTCTGTCTCTCTGTGTCTCTGTCTCTCTGTGTGTGTGTCTCTCTCTCTCTGTGTCTCTCTCTCTGTCTCTCTGTCTCTCTGGTTTTTCAAGATAGGGTTTCTCTGTGTAGCCCTGGCTGTCCTGGAACTCACTCTGTAGACCAGGCTGGCCTCGAACTCAGAACTCTGCCTCCCAAATGCTAGAATTAAAGGTGTGCGACACCACTGCCCAGTTTTTTGGGTTTTTTTTTGTTTTTTTGTTTTTTCAAGACAAGGTTTTCTATACAGCCCTGACTAGCCTCAGATTCTTCCTCCCCAGGACTGAGCTTTTGGATGCACCATGCCTGTGGATGTGAAATTTCCCAACCTCTTACTGAAAGAACAGTAGTACCTCGCTGGTCACAGTCTGGCTGCTCCCATTCAGCAATAGCAGGGCAGCGCCACACCCTGGCCAGGAAGAGAAGTGACCAAATGCTCTGGAGACAATGTAACAAAATACTCGGCTGGAAGACACCCAGTAGGCAAGGCTTGTTAGTTTTTTTGTCAACTTGATACAAGATCATCTGGAGAGAAGGAAACCTCAACTGAGAAAACATCTCCATCAGTTTGGCCTGTGGGCAAGGCAGTGGGACATTTTCTTGATTGATGATTGCCCACTGCAGGCAATGCCAGCCCTGGACTGGTAGTGGTCCTGGGTCCTATCGAAGGCAGGTGGAGCAAGCCATGGAGAGCAAGCCAATAAGCATGGCCTCTGGGTCAGCTCCTGCCTCAACTTCTCTCACTGATAGACTGGTGTGGAAGTATAAACCAACCCTCCTCCTCGTCTCCCCCAACTTGCTCTTGGTCAGAATGTTTTATCAGCAAGGGACAAGTAAACTGTGACAGCATCAGGAGAGGCCCGGCTGGGTAGGACATTGACGCTGAGACCTGAAGACTGAAAGTCAGCTAGCGCCAGTACGGGGAGGCGCATTCCTGGTGGAGGGAATGGCATATGGCATTTGCCAAGGTCCTGGATTCAGGGAGTAATGAACAAATTTGAAGTCATGGTGTCACACTGGGGACAGTTTCCCTGTTGCTCTGGCACTCTCCACAAGGAAGAGTTGGGCGAGGACTGTACCCAGCCAAGGACCTGCTGCCGCCTCCTTCCACCCAAGGCGGGAGAAGGCAGAGGGAAGATTCCTGTGCTGAGGTCCGTCCACGTTACAGGACCCTGGGAGTCTGGTGCAGAGCAGGGAAGTCAGACTTTGGAATATCTAAGCGGTAAGATGCAGCTACTGCAGGCAGGGTCCGGGGAGTGGGGACACAAAGTCTTAGCAACAGCCTTGGGTGATGCTCCCATCTACGATAGGGAAGAGCTTTCCTCTTCCATTAGCCAGCACGCCTTGGCCAAAGGCACAGGGTTTGGCCAGGAAGAAGCAAAAGGTTGATGAGATAGACATTTCCTTCCAAGCCTCTGGCATGGGGTGGACTCTTATCTCTCTCCTTGGAATGCAAAATATGTATGGCTGTACGGTTTCGGTTTGTTACTCCTTTGTCTGAGGGTTCCAGGCCCCAGTGCAAGCTAGGGTCTTCCTTGGATGGCAGAGAGGCAGCATGGGAGGCCTGATGTCATCCCTCTTGAGCCTCAGTTTCTACCTCTGTGAAATGGACTCACTGATAGCAGCCCTATCAAAGGTTGTCACATGGAATGTGCCAGAGCCTGTGTCTGAACTCCTGTGGGCTCAGTAAACATACTATTTATATTTATGATGCTGACGACCGGGGCTGAGTTGGCATCCATCTGCCAGCCTAGTCCAGTCTGACTCACCAGTATGTCACTTGAAAGTCCCTGCTGTGTTGACTGTGATTGATAAAGTCCGGCTGACCCTGAACCCCCACCACAGCCCCAGTGCAGTCCCCCAAAGGACAAATCATGCCCAAGAGATGGAACTCCTGCCTTGTGCTAAGAACACTCTTGGGCAGCCCAGGACACCCCTCACAAGGTTATCTCATGTGGGGTGAGGCTCTGAGAAACCAGATCTTATCAGAATAATAGCCGAGGTAGCCAGCACCACCCCTTGGGTCCCGCTGGACCAGGAACTCAGCTCTGAGGACCAGGCTGCCTGGGAGTGGGGAAGAGATGGATTGAGAAAGGAGGGGGCCGCTGGGCAGGGGTGGCACACGCCTTTAATCCCAGCACTTGAGAGGCAGAGGCGGGCGGATTCCTGAGTTTGAGACCAGTCTGGTCTACAGAATGAGTTCCAGGATAGCCAAACAAAACAAAGAGAGAAGGGGCGGGGGGAGAGAAAGGAGGAGGGTGCCTCAGGGCCAGGGGTACTGGATGGCTGGGTGTTAGCCAGGCCTACAGGCCTACCATGACTCGTTTGACAGGGAAATCCTTCAGGCCTCGGTCCCTCGGGGAGTCAAAGACCACAGGCAAGGTCTTGTGTGGGGCCTGGATGTAGCCGATCTCCATTTCGTCCTGGAGGGATACAGAGAGGCTGTTGCTTGTGTCCCAGTCTTGGCACCCAGTGGCCGATGTGGTGAGGACCCACCCTATCTAATTATTGCCACCAAGAACAAATTCTCCATAACACTCTCAGCCCAGAGAATGGCGCTGAGGATGCAGACAGACCGGGAGTCCTGCACAGCCTTCTGGGAAAATGAATAGGACAGAGAGGCCCTGACTCGGCTGGAGGTATGTGTCATGGGGAACCCAGGACTGTGGCTGGGATGTAGTGATTGAGCCTTGTCCTGGAGGACAGTGAACATCCAGCATGGAGGTGACTAGAGGTGGTAGGGGGAATGTTGGGGAACCCAGTGTGCTCCCAGTATTCTACCTGAATAGGCAGAGGCTCCCCTGGAAAGGCTGTTTACTGAGCCCAAGTAGGAGTAGCCTCCTGGATGTCACGGAAGCAGACAGGTGACCCACCCAGCCCAGTAGGTGGTACATGGGTTTTCAGGAATGGATCTAGTGAGGCCATTGGCCCTCTGGCAGTTATGTGGGGTGGGAGTGGGGACAGACACAGTCACTATGACAAGTTATGGGATGGAAACCCTGGGCATTTCCTGCTGAAAGATGGGACCCTGTGTGCAGCTCCCCAGGGATCAGGCCTATATCACAGAGGTGGGATGACAAGGGTGGGACTTGGCGGACAGGGAGAGAGACACAGTCCCACTGGAGGGATGGCATACACAGAGGGGCGGCCTGCATGCTGGCCGCTGATGTAGGACTGGGTCGTGGGTGAGGAGATGGAAGACAGCTGAGAGGACATGGGTAAAGGCTCAAGATGAGAGGCAGGGACAGGCATGGAGACGGGAGTCCACCGTCTTTGTCAAATGAACTCTCTGCTTGACCCCCGCCCCCTCTCCGGTGAGGCCCCTTCGGAAGCTGTCTCCTCTCAGTCCACCTCAGGAAGCATTGCCTCAAAGCTGGGGCTATGCCCCAGGAGCCCGAGGCCTGTGTCTGTCCCTTGGCCTCAGGCAGATGAGACCGAGTACCTGCATCCATTGGTCATCCTGATTCTCCTCCTCTGGGCACACAGTCAGCTTGCACTTGGCTTTCTTGGTCAGAGCAGAGAGTGACTTTAGGAAGTCTTCATTGTCAGAAATCCTACGGAAGGGAGGTCACAGGGGGTTAACAATGATAACAACCTGTCCCTCTCTCCAGGCTCCTGAGAGCCAATCCTGGCTTCCAGGACACCTCTCCCCCAGGCGCCCCTCCCCCAGAGCTTCACCTGCACACGTATACCTCCTGGGGGGGCTGAGTGTTGGGGGTCATGATCCAGGGGGCCACACGAAATGTCACACTGTCTTGGAACACTAGGGCTTCAGGAAGCTCCTGGAGGGGAGAGATGGGAAGGGTCATCATGTGCAATGCCTCCCTCCCTACCCCCAACCGGCCCCTAGGCCGAGGCCTACCGGGTTAGATTTGTCCAGGAGGGAGATGGTGAGGGGAATGAGCCCGTCGAAGTCAGCATCAGGGAAAGCGAGGCCTTCCACATAGAAGTCTGTGCTGTGCTGGCCGCCGGGCAGCTCGAGGCAGTGCGAGAACTGTTGTGGCCCCAGGACCTCCTTGTACCTGGATGGCAGTTTGCCCCCTAGACAGAGGTGACGTACACTTAGGCCTAGTGTGTGACGTGGCTCTGATTTCCTCTCCTCAGTACTCAGATGCCTTCCCAGGGTCCCTGCAAGTCACTACCCAAGGGCCCTTGGAGGTGTGTAGGGGAAAACTTCTAAGTTCCAGTTGGGACCTTGTTCCCTTGATGAGAGGAGTCCGGGAAGGGTAATGCAGGTACCAGCACCATTCGGAACTTTGCACAGTTCTTTTATTCATTCACTGACTGGTAACTTCATTTGTCCCCAAGCCCTGTCACTGTCTCCTAGGTGACCAGGGAAGAGCAAAGGCTATTATCTGTAACAGACACCAATTAACTTAGTGACAGGAAAACTGGAGGGTTTCCTGTGGGTGACAAGGCCTAGACAGGAGTCCGAGGCAGAGTGATGTCATCATTTTATCATATAAATATGTGTGTCATATATATTTAATATACCATATGTCTTATACATTATATGTACATTATATAATATAAACATTTTATATATATGTAAGATATCACAAATATAAAGTATCATATGGTTACTTTAGCCTAAGATTGGAAGGAAGTGGGAGCAAATTGAGCCCCGGAAAACCCTCTGCTGTCCACTGTGTGTGGGACAGCAGAGACATCGGTGCATGGCCCTCCCCTTGGGCATCCACACACCGCTTTAAACCTTGCACACCTCCCAGTGGCTTCTCTGGCCCCCTCAAGCACACAGGCACATTCCCACCTCAGGGCCTTTGCACCTTCCTCAGAATGCAGTCTCTTCTGACCGAGCTTCCCTCTCTGCACCCAGCTCCACACCCCACACTGCTGTCCCTATTATTTACCTGTCGCCCCTCCTATCCCACCATCGTGAAAGTGAATGGGACAAAGACTCAGTTCATGGCCATGTGCCCTGTGCTCAGGACTGGGGTTGGCACTGCCAGGATAGGAGGAGCTGTAGAGCCACTGAAGTCGGAGTGGAAGTGCTCCCAGCAAGTGGGGGCATGGCACGTAGTGGGGGAGGGGAGAAGGGGAGAGAGAAAGGGGGAGAGAGGGAGGGTGTGAGAGAGAAAAAGAGAGGAAGGGACAGAGGGGTGAGAGGGAGAGAGAAAGCAGGGAAATGAGGGAGGGGAGAGAGAAAAGGAGAGCGGGGCTGGAGAGACGGCTCAGCGGGTAAGAGCACCGACTGCTCTTCCAGAGGTCCTGAGTTCAGTTCCCAGCAACCACGTGGTGGCTCACAACCATCTGTAATGGGATCTGATGCCCTCTTCTGGTGTGTCTGAAGACAGTGACAGTGTACTCTTAAAAAAAGAAAAAGAGAGAGGGGAGATGGGGAAGGGGAAGAGAGGGAGAGGGAGAGAGGGAGGGGGAGAGAAAAGAGGGAGAAGGGGACTGTGGACAGTGACTGAGAGAAGTCACTCCCTTGTTCCCAACTGAGACAAGCTCCAGTCACCTCTGGAAGGCAGAGGACGGAGGCACCTGCCCACCTCACAGGCCAGAACCAGAACCAGCACACCACAGTTCTTGGGAACTCCTTGCCAAAGGGGAGGGGGGCAGGGCAGTGCCCCATCCGGTGGGGGCAGGGGAGGAACATGGTGGCAGAGCGGCAGAGATGCCAGGGAAGGCCAGGCCGACTCACGTGTGGCCCGGAAGACTCTCACTTTGCTCGTCCTGGCCTTGGGTACCTGTAGCACCAGCTGATACTTGTCGAAGAAGTCTTTGGGAGTCTTCGTGCTCAGGGTCATTAGGGACATGTCCTGCAGGTCTGAGATGAGGAGGAGCATGATGGTCCCCAGGGCCCTTCCCCCTCCAGGCGCCTCCTGGTGGAGCCCAGGCTCCTCCACACCCCGCCACAAAGGAGCCTGGCTTTCTTTTCTCATTTTAAAATGGCTACTTGTTGCTTATTTTTTCAAATGTTTATTACATTTACTTATTCTTGTTTGTTTTGCAGCACTGGAAATTAGGTCTGGAGTCTTAATTGTGCAAGGTGAGAGCTCAGCCACTCAGCCCCGCCCCAGCCCACATTCATTTATCATGTATGTGCATCAGAGAGGTTGAACACGCTGTGGTACAAGTGTGAAGGTCAGGGGACAATTTGTAGCAGCCAGTTGCAGCCAGTTCTCTTCGGCTACCATGCTGGACCCAGGAATCGAGAACTCAGATCACCAGGCATGGTAGCAAACTCCCCCACCCACTAAGCCATCTCCACAGCCCCTGGCTCTGTTCTTTTCAGTGTGTCTATAATGTATATCTGTGTACATCTATGAAAGGGTGAATTAAGGAGAGAAACTCAGAACAACACCTCCTTTGTCTATTTGGTTTCTTGATGTGACCCTGAAACTCAAATTCCGGAGCACAGAGAACGCCCAGAACAGTGGTGGCACATGGCAGTTTCAGCACCAGGGTGATGGGGAAATGCCAGTGCTCACTGCTGCTGGCTGGACCCCAGTGAAGGAGGCAAGGGTGTGGGCTCAACCTGGATCTGGGTGAGCTTGGGGAACTCCTTCAGTTCTTTTTTTTTCTTTCTTTCTTTCTATCTTTTTTTTTTCTTTTTTTCTTTTTGGTTTTTTCGAGACAGGGTTTCTCTGTGTAGCTCTGGCTGTCCTGGAACTCACTTTGTAGACCAGGCTGGCCTTGAACTCAGAAATCCGCCTGCCTCTGACTCCCAAGTGCTGGGATCAAAGGCATGTGCCACCACCGCCCGGCTACTCCTTCAGTTCTTACTGCCTCAGTAAGCAAGAGAGCAGAGAGCCAAAGGGGAGAGATGAAATGGCGTATCTTCAGCTACTGTTGTCTGGAGCCTCAGGAGTGGCCACAGGTCGTGATCAGTGAGTATCCTTTAGGGATGTCCCTGGCGCTGGCCCCAGCCAGCAGCACACATTAGACACATTGTCATTTTACACTGTCCTATGACTCCCAGGCGAGCTCTGGCCCTGGCCCCTCAGCTGTAGTTCCTTAGCATCCCCCGCCCCAGGGAAGGTCACCTCTCCATCCCTGGGCTACCCCAGCATCCTAGATGAGTATCCATGAGATCCTGCTGCCCCCACCATTGTCCTCAAATCTCTCAAACCCACCAAGGTGTCAGGCTCCCTGGGCCTCAGATATTGACCCTGCACCTGGGTAGCTGTGTGACTCACAAGTTGTATGCTTAACTTCTCTGGGCCTCATCTTCCCCATCCTTTAGGTGCTTGGGTCTTGTTTGATATTTGGGGACCAGCACCCTTTTTTATTTGATTTGGGCCCCGTGTCTGAGCCAAACACAGATGTATGGGCCGGGCAGGGGCCACCATGGGAAGCAGAGCCTCTTGGGGCTCCAGGAGCCCACACTACTCTCTTCTGACTAATGTATGACTTTGGTAGGTCACTTGCTTTTCCACGCCTTCTCCTGTAACATGGACATGCTAACACAAATGCGCTTTTGCTAAACCGAATACAGGGGCTATGACAAGGCCTCATAGGCAAATGGACCTTGTTGAAGAACAAAGCTCTTCTCCCCAGAGCCGGCCAAGGTCTTCCATCTTTACCTTTGTTGTCCAAGACCTTGTCATCCTCAAAGTCCATGCTGGAGGCCTGGGGGTTCTCTTTGTCACAGTTCACCAACAGGATGGCGCCATGGCCGCCCGGGCCCCAGGTCCAGGCACTCTGGGAACATCAGGAGGGTAAAGGGCACTGTCAGGAAGTCTCTCAGATCCCATCAGCCCCTGCGAGGCAAGCACAGCAATTCCTGGCCCAAAAAGTGGATTCTTGATGGTTCCAAACATAACAAATCTGCCCCCAGTGCAGAATGTGTGCATTTGTTAAAGACAGCATCTACTCTACCCAAGGTTAGCTCAACTTCTAATCCTCCTGTCCCCACCTCTGAAATACAGGCCTGTTCTGCCAGAGCCGGATAGTAAAATACACTTTAAAGCCTTTTTTAGAATGTTGGCTTGACAAAGAAATGGAGTCAAGTACATAAGAACGTCAGGATTCTAACCCACACAGCTACGCTCACGTGACCACATGGTTGCTCCTCTCCAATGTGAGTGGGAGTCTTAGTGCTGGGCACCATGGGCCCACCCTTAGAGATCTAGCATAATATGTCGGATGATATAATATCAGAGGAATTCAACGCTAGGCAAGCTCTCTAAGCCACACTTCCCCCTCTTCCTACTTTTTTTGTTGTTTTTGTTTATGTTTTGTTTTAGAGACAGGGTTCCTCTGTGTAGCCCTGGCTGTCCTTGAACTCCATCCATAGACCAGACTGGCCTTGAACTCAGTCATCCACCTGCCCTCCGAGTGCCGGGGTTAAAGGCACGCGCCACGATGCCCAGCCTGTTCCCCTACTGCTGATGTACCCCCTAAAGGGGCCGATCATTTGAAGCCTGCAAACCTGTATACTGGCCTCAAATGGAAAATCACGCGGACGTTCTGAGGTCACAGGGACACCCTGGAGTTTACCCACAGGCCCTGGGTTGACAGTGTGAAGGCCCCCTTCTGCACCCCAACCAACTATGCTTCCGCAATACACACTCCCCACCACACCTCGTTTCTCTCTCCCTCTACCCTCATCTCGTCCCTTCTCCATCATCACCCGCCCCTGTACACAGCTCCATGGGACTCATCCACCAGTCACTGAGGTCTGGAGAGTATTTCTGAGCCACAGCTGAGACCCATCTATGTAATTTTTTTGTTTCCTATTACCTGGGTGACTCTATAGATTTCAGCTTGTAGGGTAACCTCACTTCTGAACCCACCGTTGGTTGTAAATATGCTCTCGTATAAGAGATGGAGTATACACAAGCCAAAAGGTCAAGCTCCCACGCCTGGGAGGGGACCTGGCCAACAGGCCCAGTCTGGGAAGGGTTGTTTCCTACAAGTTCACGAGAGATGTTGTTCAGCTCATCACCACAAGGGGGAGCCACAGAAGAGCACAGAGACCTTGAAGTATTGACTGACATTTGAGCCTCACCTGATCCTTCCAGGCTCTGGTCTGCTGCTTCACTTTGCCAGTGCGGGTGACATCTGCGTTCAGGGACAGTTCTGAAATCCCAAGAGAGGAGATCTGGTGAGGGTGAAGCCCAGGACTCCCACAGTGGCCCTGGGGGATAGATCTCCCTCCCTCAAGCATATCCCCCGGTTTGTCCCCAAAAAGCCACACCTCAATTCAGAGGCCAGAGCCAGGGCTTCCAAACGCTGTGAGACCAAAGCAGTTCCAGCCACCCCAGTGAACCCTCCATGTGCCCTGCCAGGTCACTCAGTTTTGTAATCTGTGAAATGGGATCTCGGGGGCAAGCTCACTGGGTTAGTGTAAGGATTAAATGTAACACCTCCACACAGGGTCTGGCACTGGAGTGAGCCTCATTTAATTTAAATGTACACTCATGAATGAAATCCATCAATGACATGAGACCTGGAGGTCTCACATACTGTATACATATTCAATACGCACTTAAATAAAAAGACCATGCTGTTCAGGTTCAGATCTCATTAACTTAATTTTTAAAAAACTTAAGATAAAAGGTCTCTCTGTTCTCCAATCTCGTGAATTCTATGATCATAAGAACTAATTTTTAAGTTTTTTTTTTAATGTGCATTGGTATTTGCTTGCATATATATCTGTGTGAGGGTGTAGAATCCACTGGAGCAGGAGTTTTAGACAGTTATGAATTGTCATGTGGGTGCTGGGAATTGAACCCAGAACGTCAAAGGTCTTAACCACTGAGCGATCGATCCATCTCTCCAGTCCCTAAGAATGGAATTTTTAAAAGTATATAATTTGTATTTTTAATTTTGTGTGTATGTGGTGAGGGGTAATAGTGTGGTTGACCGTGAGACCAGAAGAGGGTGTTGGATCCTCTGTAGCTGGGGTTAGAGGTGGTTGTGAGCCACCCGATGTGGGTGCTGCCAGCCAGACCCTGTTGGAGCAGTACACGCTCTGACCACTGAGCCAACTCTCCAGCAACATTAATAGATTCTATTTAAAGATGAGTAGAGAAAAATACAAGTATATGTATATGCGTGGGTTATTAATGTGATAAATAATGGGACTTGGGGAACACAGAACTATCTGCTACAAAAAGCAGCACAGGTGTGTATGTGTGTGCATGTCTGTGTATGTGTGTGCATGCGTGTATGTGTGTGTATATTGTATATATGTGTGTTTATGTGTGTGTATGTGTATATGTATGTGTGTATATCATGTGCATATGTGGGTTTTTTGTTTTGTTTTGTTTGTTTTTGTTTTTTGTTTTTTGTTTTTTTCGAGACAGGGTTTCTCTGTGTTTCCCTGGCTGTCCTGGAACTCACTCTGTAGACCAGGCTGGCCTTGAACTCAGAAATCCACCTGCCTCTGCCTCCCAAGTGCTGGGATTAAAGGTGTGCGCCACCACCGCCCGGCCTCATGTGCATATGTGTATATGTGTCTATGTGTGTATATACGTGTGTGTATGTGTGTATTTATATGTGTGTATATGTATGCATGTATGTATGTATATATGTATGTGTGTATATTGTGTATGTGTTTGTATGTGTATATATGTGTGTATGTGCATATATGTGTGTGTATGTGTATATATATGCATGTGTGTATGTGTGTGTATGTTTGTATGTTTGTATATGTGTATGTTTGTATGTGTGTATGTGTGTATATATGTATGTGTGTATATATGTATGTATATGTATATATGTGTATGTGTATATGTGCATAT
>JADRCD010241722.1:0-15626 GCA_019843815.1 Montemys delectorum
AAAAATTGTATCATGTTCTTTTCATACCTAGAAGCCATTTTTGGTTTTTTTTGCTTTTTTTAAATTTTCTTGGAAATTTATCAGTGAGAAATGAAACAGGTGTGCCCTCTGTCATTTGCCACAGAGATGCTCTAGTTAGATGGCATTCTACAAAAATCTAAACATAAACCAGCCTGTTACTAAATCAACCAGTGGGGCAACTTGCATTTAAAATCTTACAGAGTACCATTAAAACTAGTGGCATTTCACCTTTATAGGTCCTTTTATCCTGCTATAATGCTCTTAATGAGCTCAGTACAATTGAAATTTTAGGACTAGCTATATGATGATTATATTTTTGTTTGAACTTTCTGACACAAAGCACATGCTGTTCCTACCCAAGGGTCCTGAACCAACTTCACTGGCGGGGCATCAGTCAGCCAGCCACCGAGGCAGAGACCTTCATGAATAAGAAAGGGCAGAACATGAGACCTAAAAATAAAGACTTTTTCTCTGCTCAAGTTAGGTTATAGGCCTCTTTGTAAGCCACAGTGTGACATTAACTCTTGATGAACCTCAGTGGTATACCAGGGATCCTTTAACAAGGATGTTCAGAGAAGAGAACACACAATGTGTCTTCCAGAAGACACACAGTATCCAAGACCTTGGTTTCCAATTTACATATTAAAGGAAATACAGTGTGTGTGTGTGTGTGTGTGTGTGTGTGTGTGTGTGTGTGTGTGTGAGTGAAGGGGCAGACAGGGTTGGGGAGGGTAACTCTAAGCTACTTATCCCTAATTTAGAAACAGTTTTCACCTGTTTTTTTTTTTTTAAAAAAAAAAAAAATGACACACTCCTTATTCCCAGGCAAGCTCTAGTCAGACAGATGAGGAAAGATACATGTCATCCGGTGGTGGAGAGAGAGCTGCGCCCACCCGACAGAGAGGAGGACCTCAGCCTGGAAGCAGCCTCACCCTCGCTCGCTCGCTCGCTCACTCGCCTTGGAGAGAGAGGAGCCACCACACCCAGCAGCTCCAACAACCCCCTCCCCTAAAGATGTGTTCAGATGCCTGTAGTGCAGCTAGCTTTCCGTTCTAGACTCTGTAGTTCCTAGGTGTGTGTTTTAGAAGGGGGGTGGGGGCTCGAGACTTCTGTTCCTAGATAATTTATCAACTCCATCTTCTATAACATGGCTCATCCCTGGTTCAAAGCAACCTCCCCCACCCCCACCCCCCAGGCTGAGAGCCTGCTGCTGTTACACACGGAACAGCAGTGTTAATGAGCATTTTAAACCTTTGCACATAATATTGAACCCATTCAGTTTACAACGATAATATTAATACTGTTTGTAGCTAGAATTTTCATTTCTGGATTCTTTGAGATTTTAGCAAAGACAGTTTTATTCTATACTATACATTTTTTCCCCCACAGCAACTGGGAGGGGGCAGGGGGGACAACAATCTACAATAGGATTTGGTTTCTGAATGTCTAAACTCAGGACCCAGGAGCCAAGAAGGGTCCTTGGCCTGCCCATGTCCCCAAGTCCCTCTGAGAAACGATTTAAATCTACCAACAGGAATAATGAGTTCTTGGGAGCTTATTTCCAACTTGGATTGTTTTCCTTCAACATACTCTAATGAATCAGCCATAGAATTTAGTGTAAATACTTTTTCCAAATAGATATCACATTCAAAAAAAAATGAAAGAGAGACAACATTCAAATGATATAGAATCTAGTTTTTAAAATCAGCACAGATCTTCTTTAAAAACTGTGAACTATGTTTTGGAATACTCGTTACTAAAGCTGTTTATAAACCACAGGTGCCATAAGATCCCCCAACGGACTACAGTTATCTGCACTCCTCCACGTCTTGCTCTCCACATTGTATCTTTAGGAAGCATGTCTTACACAGCACTGCTCATTGACAAATTCCTTCATCGGTAGTCCCGAGGCCTTCAGCTTTAAATGTATGGGCTTAAAGTGCGCTTGCTCCGCTTTTCTTTCTGAATGTTGGTTGCCTTACCTGGCCACCTGGTGTTCTGCATGCGGCAGTTGTGTGGGCATGTGAAAGGAGTCAGACAAGCTCTTCAGTGTGGTATTGGGATTTCACACTCAGTTGGAAGCTGGTGTGTAAAAGAACTGTCAAAGACAAGAGGATAAGAGCCTGTGGACTGATGGTCCCCTCCTTGAGGCCACTCATTAGAGAGACCTCAAAGGAGCCTCCCTTAGCAATTCTGGGGAAACCGCAAAAGTAACTGATTGTTTCAAGATCTGATGTATAAGAAAAAGAAAAAGCCAGACACCTACTGGCTGTCTTAAAACCAGACGCCTCTCTGGAACTCCTGAGTTTTTTTTCTTCTAAAAGAGAGAAGGGAACATCATTTCAGAACAGTGATTTGCTCAGAATGTGTCTGTGAAACCAGCAATGTTAATGTCACCCAGAAGTCTTACCAATGTGAACCCCTAGGCTCCAACCCAGACCCACTGAATCAGAAAATCTGGGGTGTGGACCTAGGGGTGATCCATGTTTTAATTGCTCCCCAATAATTCTGATGAGTGCTATGAAGTGGAAATCGTTGTTCTAGAATAGAGTTGTATAAGAAAGAGTGAAAAGGTTCTAATCCAGGGCTAGGATATTACTCAATTGGCCAAGGGTTTGTTAACATACACAAAGCCCTGGGTTCAAACTTCCAGGGCTGTCTAAACCTGGCATGGTGACACATGCCTATGGTCCCAGCACTCAGGATATGGAGGCAGAAAGATTGGGAGTTCAAGGTCATCCTCAGCTACATAGTAAATTTGAGGCCAGCTTGGGATGTACAGCATCCTGTCTTGAAGAATCAGGGGCGGGAGGTGGTATATAGAATAAATAAAAAACATTCTAAGTGGACCACAGATTTAATTTTACTCACCAGGCTGGCAAAAGCCTTCTCCCACCCCACACACCTGGTCTATAATTGAGTGGCTAAGAACTCACTTTCTGACCTCAGAATAGCCCTCTGTCTGCAGAGGGCTACTCATGTTCTTGCCTCTGCATTTGGTCAGAAACTATCTCCACGACTGTCCTTTAAAGAAAATCATTTGCCCTGAGGATAGCCGAAGGCGTGAGTAGAGGATCAGTAGAGGATCCCATGCTATCCCTAGGTGTTCTTAGTCCAGAAAACTCACCTCGAGAAATTCCCTGAGCACAGGCTAGCACCAAAGTCACACAACTGCACAGTTCTCTGATTTCTTTGCACAGGTGGATTTTGTTGTGGGTTCTGTTGGTGTGTCTTAACGTTCATCTCTCTTCCCCTGCCCATCATCCTCTGTGAAATCACAACTCTCTAGATGGTGCAGGTGGCCATTGGTGCCTCATACTCAGTACTGAAAACCACTACATCCCAGATACCTGCATTTCTGTCAGCTCAAATCAGAGTCACGTAGTACTTACATTAGAACTCAGACCCTGCTGGTGGCCCTCTGTCACTGGTTGGACTGAGTTGACCCATGTTGTCTCTTTGGTTTTCTACATTAAAATGTGTGTCTAAGGTTGAAACCATTCTACTAAAAACCTTCTCCCGTGTCACAGTTTCCATGCCCAGCAGCTCCATCCCATGGTACTGACTCCATCCTACAAAGCCATTACAAGAACTCTCTGGAAACCACTACCAGTGAGCAATTTCTCACTAACCAGCCACCTTTTCTTTCTCTTAGCTCCACGTCAGCACTGAGACCAGACTCAAGCACCCCTGTCCTGTAACCGAGACAAAATGGCGTGTGTTGTTTTGGGGTTTTGTGATTGTCGGTGGATTTCTTTCCTTGGCTCTCCAAATTTACTTTTGGGGCCTGTTCTAAATGCAAACCCAGCAGGTTTTGTCCGTCCTGTCCGCTCTATTCAACTAAATCTCGCAGGGGTTGTTCTTTCTTATTCCACAATGAATTGCACAACCATGTCCATCAGAGCTGATGGCCTAGGAATGAGCACTGGTCTAACACAGCCAAGCCTCCCCCACAGCATTGTGGTCAAGGAGGTGGGTGAAATCTACTGGATAGGATTCAGGAACTGGTTGTGGTTTGTCAGGATGGAAGTTGGGGTAAGTTTGGTTGGTCAGAGGGAGACGTGTTGGAGAAGATGAAGATGGATTGTCGGATGACCTATAATAAAGCAGGGAAGGTTCATTTGTAAGTAGTAATATGAACTGAATTGCATTAAGATTGTGGCCTTTGTGTGATATATACTATGTATTTTCTTATATGCATGAGCTAAACTGTTGCGATATAATTTAGCACTGATGTCTGCTCTTATTTTGACCATCTTCGTCCACTGTTATTAGTTCTTGGCTGTTAAGTGTAGATAGATATTGTAAATATGGCAGCCTTGGGTTGCTACACTCACATTGGTTCGATTCCATGCAAGGAGCCACAAGCAAAGAACTCCACTGTGTCCTCAGAAGACAGGGCATTTTTCCTTAGAACCAAAAAGAAAAAGAAAAAAGTCAGAAGCATTCATTACATCTTGAGGCTAATTAACATAAGACATTTTAAATTGTGACTACTGTAATTTGACCCCATTTGAAATAACCAATTCAGAAACACTAAAGAGTTCACTATATTCATTGTTATTGTAACAAAACTACTATAGTATGTTGTTTTGTTTTGTTGATATTGCTGTTAAGTATTGTTTTGTGTGTGTGTGTGTGTGTGTGTGTGTGTGTGTGTGTGTGTGTGTGTTGGAACCTCCTGGGGACATGTTATATTTTGAAGTGATTAAACTATTTAATTGTGTGTCTATATTTTGGAATGGAATTATTTCTTCATTAAAAATGTTTTTTAAAACACTATTATCTTAGTGGGGTTTTGTTGTTGTTGTTGCTACCGCTGCTTTTGGTTTTTTAAGATGGTTTCTCTATGTAGCCCTGGCTGTCCTGGAACTGGCACTATGGACCAGGCTGGCCTCCAACTCAGAGATCCTGCCCTTGGCTGCCAAGTGCTGGGATTAAAGACACACACCACTACTGCCTCGTTTATCTTACTTTTTTTTTTTATTCCTTGGTTTTTGATGGTCCTTTCTTACAGCATCACGGAGTGTTCTCAGAGAAAAGCTAAGTCAGCTCCCATCACGTGGAATGTAAACCACTAGTGGGATGTTTGACAATTAAAGCAAGTATTCCCTATTCCCATTAAGAAAAAAAAAAGCCAAAAATTAAAGTCTAAACTGTCGAGTTATGGGTGATACTCTTAATGTGTTCATTAAGCTACTGTATTTTGCTCAGGCTCCCTGCCAGAGAGGTCTACAGTAGCTGGGCGGGTAGATAAGAAGTATTCGAGTTAAACAGGCTTTCATTTGCTCACCACCCTCTCTGTACCCACCTGCACCTCTGGTGTACATGTCTGATGGTAAAAAATTGTCTTTGAGTAGCGAATAGTTCTCTTTCAGTTGTTTTGTTAGGCCAAAGAGCATTGAAAATTATGTGTGTGCTCGTTTTAAAGAAAGCATTAAAAATATCAGAGGCTTATGAGACAAGCTACATAACAATTTCTTGTTCCCTCTTTCCAATGCTAAATCGTTTAGTTGCAGACAAAGCAAATATATAATGATATAATGCAGGTCCCATATACTCTGGATCTCTGGATCTTCTGTCTCAGGTGTCCAAGTTGCTCAATGATGTCTGTGGTTGACCCTTTCACTTCGCAGTGCCTGGTTGTACCACCATCCCAGAGGTAGTGATACAAAGAGTGGCTATGTAGCCATCATAACCTAAGTGACACTCAAGCAAATGACTTACGTAACGTCCCATTTTCCTGACACTCTCTTGTGACTAGGCTAGCTTAGAAGCAGGGACACCTTAGAAAAATAAGTGTAGAGCCCATCAGAACAGCTTATCGGTCTAGAACCGAGAGGCATCTACAGCTGCTTTCCTTGAAGTTCTTTCATAGGAGACACCTTTCCTTCCCATGGTTGGATGCCAAGAAGAAAAGTATACACACATGTATGTCCCTACACACTCAGGTCTCCTCTGGTGTACGAGGCGAAACCTATTGGTAATAAGGAGCTTTTATTCACAGCAGACATTCACCATTTCATACATTATGTGCCAATTACTGTATATTTCTAGTCAACGCTATACATCTATCTCTTAAGTAATGTGAAATTAAAGATGTTACAAAACAAAACAGTGTTTTCCAGCTCTCAGGCACATGTGTTACCAGCGGTTGCTGTCTGAACCACCAAGAATTTTTTTTTAAGATGTAGTTTTGTTTTTAATTATGTGTATGTAGGTATGTTCATTTATAGATATGTGCATGTAAGTTTGGTGCCTGCAGAAGCCAGAGGATGACATCAGCTTGGAGTTACAGGCAGTTTGTAGGTCACTGCACATGGCTGCTGGAAACCAAACTCAGGTCATCTGGCTCTATTACTAGGTTCCTGACATCTTGTTCAAGGAATTGAAAGGAGACATGAGTAGCAAAGCAGCAAGGCATTTTATTTGGAAGACGTACAGAGTACATACGCTGCAAGGGAGCAGTGGATTCTGGATGAGATTGCTTAAAAGTCCCTTGGTTGCCAGGGGCAAGGTGTGGATGACTTTCTGTGTTGATTGGTAGGCCTGGCTTATGTAAGCCTTCATTGACTGTGCATGTCCTTTCCCTGATGGATCTGATTTTAATCACACACATAACCAATCATATACAGGCATAAAATGCCAAACGGGATCTTTCCCTAAAAGTCTGCTCAGAAGAGGCTTGCTAATATGCACCCCAAAGTACTTCAGGTTCAATGATCTCACTGTCTCTAGTTCCGGGATGTACTTACTTCAAGATACATACGACCATCAAAGGGGGTTGTTGGGGAGTTGATAAGAAAAGACAAAGGCAAAAGAACTGGTTAATCTCTGTGTATATAGCTCCACATGTATCAGAGGGCCCTAAGTGGCTAATCCATCCCTTCAAATTACCTACTTCACAAGTGGCTATCCTGAGGTTGAATTTTGACACTAACTCTTCAGAGTTAGAGCAGATCCTTGATGAAGGGAACTGAAGACAGCCATCGTAAGACTGTAGGACCATCCATACTTCCTGCTAAGCAGCAGTGAGTTCAGGAGTCCCCATGGCTCTCTCACTTTAGGTAATTCATTCGAATATTTCATTGAAGAAGACATCGAAAGAAGTATGTGCTGAGTTGTAGTTTTATTATAAAGACTACAGATTAGAAGTAGCTAAAATGAGAAACATGAGGGGCAAGTTGGATAGGACAGACGCAGAGTGACCATGGCCTTCTGCTTGGGGACTCTGATCATGTCACTGCCCCACCACAAACATGCATTTGCCACCAAGTTGCTTTGTGTCCAGAGATTTTGGAAGAGGTTTATATGACAAAGACATAACTGGCTAAGTGAGTCTCCAGCCTGCCTCCTCTGGAGGATATCCTTGCCCAGAGTCTCACTTATATAATCACATGGTGGCCATCCTGAAGGCATATGATGACACCCAATGAGTTGTCTCATTAGCCTAACAAAAACATTTCTAGCACACAGATAGCCCAACAGTTTCTGAAGTTCTATGCCAACAGCCACACGCAAAGACCAGTTAGAGTATCCCTGTGGTAAGATGTATTTGTCTGTGTAGTTACCTTTACTGGAATCGTTGATTCCTCATATAACTTCAAGTTACTGTTTAACATCTTTGCATTTCAACTGGATGGTCCCCTTTAGGATATAGGGTGGAACAAGGAAAGTCCCAGGATCGTGTTCAACTAGGAAGATTATTAGGGAGAATGGTATCATTCTCCTTTCTGAAAAGACAGTTTTGCCAGATAGAGAATTCTTAATGACTATGTATCTGCCAGTCTTTGACCTCTATAGGTTTGGATGAACAATTAGCTGTTAATCTTATGTCTTCTCCTTTGTAGTTCCTTTTGCTACCTCCAAACATCTCTTTGTCTTTCCACGATTTGGTTATAATGCATCGTAAGGTGGATTTCATTGAGTTTATCCAGCATGGAATTCATGGGCTTCTCAGGATATAGGAGGAAACTCTGCCAACAGACTTAGAAGGTCACTGCAATGATTCACACAAAAGAAGCAATGGCACCTTTAGGCTCAGTAGAATGAAGGTCTTGCTATAAATATTTTCTGAAGGTGGAACCAGGTTTCACAGATGTACATGAGAAATGCAGGGAATGTTGAAAGGGGGAACAGGGTAGGAAGTAAGAAACCAGGGGCAATACCTCCCTACTCATTTTGCACTTACTGAGGCAAGCCATCGGGCTCTAGAAAGTGAATGCCATTTTCCCCACAGGTATTCCCCTGGATACTTACCCAGATCTTCAAAACCACTGACAGCTACAACAACCCAGAGCATACACAGACCCCTAAGACCCCCTAAATCCTGACCGCTGTATGGCCTGCTGGTGGTGATAAACAAATCAGGCCAAATTGAAGAGGAATCTGGTTCCACTGAATGGGGTTCCTGGCTGCACAAGTCTTTGCTAATATAAACTTGACAGTTAAATACCCTCTACCCTAGAAATACCTCCCCAACCTGCTTGGAAAATGTCACCCAACCTTTGTTGCTGGCCTGCTGTCTACTTTGTGAATTCTTTTATTGACTAGACAAGAACCTAGACATGAAGAGTCTGAACTTCTTAAGTTAAGCCCCTCCTTATAATAATGCCACACATTGAGAAGTTAAGTAACAAGGAGAAAATCATTTTACTTCTAACGTAAAAGAAACTAGAAGGGATTGCTTTTGGACATAGATCTTCAATAGCCTGGTTCTAGACATTATATTTGAAATGCAGACTAAACATAGAGGAAGCTAGAGTAGTGAATTTTTACATGTTTGGACCAGCTTCTAACAACTGTGTCAAAGTAGAAGATGCTCCCCCATAGATCCAGGGAGAGGGATGGAGAAGCTCTGAGTGTTTTTCTTTTTTCTTTCTTTCTTTCTTTCTTTCTTTCTTTCTTTCTTTCCTTCCTTCCTTCTTTCTTTCTTTTTTTCTGTCATCCTTTCTTTCATTCTCTTTCTTTCTCCCTTCCTTCCTTTCTTCCTCTCTTTCTTTCTTTCTTTCTTTCTTTCTTTCTTGTTTTCCTTTTGGGATTTAATTTATCTCCATTATTTTCAGAGAAGGAATAGATGAAAATACAAATTTTACTAGCTCCCTGAACATGTATAAATAAAATTTTAGATATGGTTTTGTCATTTACGGCCATGAGTTTGCTTGACAGTGCCTATTGGTTGCTGTAAGGAGCCAATACATTTGAAACACATAGCAAAATACCTGGGCATACTAGAAGCTCACCATCAGCAGCTCTCCCTCTGTTTTTTTTTTTGTTTTTTTTTGTTTTTTTTTTTGGTTTGGTTTGGTTTGGTTTTGGTTTTTTTGGTTTTGTGTGTGTGTGTGTGTGTATGTGTGTGTGTGTGTGTGTGTGTGTGTGTGTGTGTGTACTTCTCAATCCTCATCCACAAAATTGGAGCCAAAGTTTTATTTTTCAGAAAATGCACAGAAAAATAAATTGGCTTATGCACAATTCAAACAAAATCTATTTGACCTCACTAGAAAAGCAGACAAAGTATTGAATATCTGTTATCTAGGAACTCAAGAAGCTAAGGCAGGAGGATCCCATGTCCAAAGTCACCTAGACATCACTAGGAAACCCTGCCTCCAAAAACAAGCAAGCAAAAGTAAAAATGTAATGGCATGACTAGAAATTAAACATTGCTCTATTTAAAATCAATTAAACAAAAGCTTTAGTAGAGTGAGTAGAGAAAGACCCTCTGTGAGAATACCAGCTTTTAAAAACTGGGTAGGGTGGGGAGGGGAGAAGAAAAGCTCGAAAACATCTCTGTGTCACCCAATAAAACCACAGCATATGTTCCTTTTATCCTCACTTCCTGGCTTTCACTCCCCTAAGAAGGCCACATAGTTGTTCAACTGCAGGACAGATGGTCTCTTCAATTGTAAACTTCCTAGGAAAACATATTGTAAAGGCCTACAGCATCATTAATAAATATAAGGGACTGTTATCAATTCATAAAAAGACACTAAAATCACACATATTATCACTCAGAACATACTAAAACAGATGAGTGTAGGACAAGCAGTGTAGAGCTATTACCTGGAGAACACCAGCTTTGCTGTGGCCTAAGGAGACAGGTTCCTCACTAGTGCTTGTTCATGTTCTAGCCAGAAGAAAGCAGGGTCATTGAGGAGCACCAAACCCAATCCCTGGTGCTCCCATCCAGTGATGAATACAGAGGAAAATAAAATGGCTGCAGAATTCCTCAGGCTTCTCTTCTGAATAGCAGAAGTCATGGTCAGGATTCTTCCTGTATTTGAAATAGATGACCCTCTGTTTGGAACAGATTAAAAGTAGAAGGTTACCTGTGTGACTCCAGGCTTTGAAACTCAGTGGACATCATGCCTGTCCTAGGAAGGAAATATACTGTGATCTATTTTCTGATGGCAAGCCAGCATTTTTATCAGCACACTGTTCAGTAGCTTTAAGACTGGCCTGTTTTAGTACTGAAAGCTCAAAATCCTGAGAAACTTCTTAGTTCCTGAGATATCAGAATGATTTGTCTGTCCAAGAAAATAAGGACAATTAAATTTGCCATTGAATTCTGTATAATAAAGCAACTATAATCAGGACCAATTGAGATGTTTCAGGAAGTTTGCCACTGAGCTTCATGACCTGAGATTGATCACCAGGACCCACATTGTAGAGGGAGAGAAAAACTGTCCTAAGACCCCTGTATATACAGAATGCCAAGGAAGTTCACACAGATATAGGGGAGTAGGAGAGAGGGGGAGGCAGAGAGAAAGAGAGAGATTCATGCACATAAATAAATTAATGCAATTTAAAATTTTAAGCATAAGATTAATTTAGAGTAGGGCACTTTAAGGATAAATGTCTATTCTACCATAAATAAATCTTTTTCTTTTTAAATCAGTTCTCTACTCTGACATCCTTCCAGGATATGTCACTGACAGAATTCCCCTTGCACCCTCTGAGATGAGAACACCTGTGGGTTTCCTTGGTGTTCAGGGGTGAACTGTCTATGGGTTAGAGCCATTCACAAATCTATATGTTAAAGAACTTGTTAAAGTCAAACTGAATTTTAGAATAACTAATATTGTGCTCTTTCAAAAAGAATTCAGGGATTGGTCATGACAATTAATGCGTCCATGGGGTCCCCTGAAAAATGTTGCCCAGGCTCTTGACTAGTGTTCCTGTTTCCTTTGAAAGGCAGACATTGTTCAGCCCATCAAGGGTGGAGGCAAGTGCTTTAGAGCTTTAAACAGGCATTCAAACTGAGGGGTCGTAATCTGGTCTTATTTCTGACATTGTTTCAACCATGGCATACTTTGTCCAGTGACCTATTGGACCAAGACACTATCTGGAAAGAAACAGAAGAGTTGGAGCTCTGTTCATTAGTTTTCTCATTTCTGTGACACAATAGCACACAGAGCTTAAGAGAAGGAATATCTAATTTGGCTCCTGGTTTCAGAGGGTTTTATCCATTCTGTTGGCGGGGGGGCTCCTGGAGAAACAAGCAGCTCAAGTCAGGGTGGCAGGATTGTGGGATGGAAGGTCCAACATCCTGACAGGCTAGGAAGCAGAGAGAGAAACAGGAAGAAGACAAATGCATGCCCACTAACATCTGACCCCAACGACTGACTTCCAGCTGATCCCCATCTCCTAAAGCCCCTGTGATCTCCACAAGCATTTAGAATGCAAACTTTAGGGAGGACATTTCAAATTCAAACTATAGCAGGTTCTGAGTGGGAAGACAGAATGCGACTTGTAGAAATTTTCTCCACCAGTGCAATCAAAAAGAGAAAAATCACTATAGAGACTCATCTATGCCAGGAGACAATGAAGGTACTATCATCATACATCAGAAACACCTTCTACCATATAGTGATATTTGTAGGAGATTATAGGATGCCAGAGTCAACAATTTCTGGAGAAAACTTGTTACTGTATTACTTAATGTGTGAATAGTTCAAGGCTTAAAATATGAAACAAATACATTATGGCAGTCCTGAAAACTAGAACATAGCAGAGAGTATACAAGTCATCACCCAGACTTCCTGGGGAAGGAGTATCAGAGCCAGCAAGAGCTCACCTTTGAGTGCTCACCACATATGTCAGAAATTCATCTGAAAATTACTTCAACAGAGAGCCAATTTCCAACAAAGACTTTTTGTTTGTCTGAAGATGTAAGCAAGTACAGACCAGTCTTGTGCAGTTTTATTCAAAGATTGTCCTTGAATGTACACACACACACACACACACACACACACACACACACTGAAAATCTCTGATACTTTCACGCCAGCCAAAGTGTCTTCCTGTATACACCCAGCCACATTCATCCCAGTAGTTAAAGGACATTATAAGCAAGGTGTTTTTTTAAATCCCACTTTTAAGTAAATCATCAGTGAAGTTGCCTCTTTTAGGATTTTGTGTTATAAGTCCACATTTTTTTTTTGGCTGAAAGAAACGATTTTAAAAATCACAAGAACTGAAGTTTATATTTAGATATTAGATAATACTGCTAGTTGGGCCAACAAGATAACTCTATGGGTCAGAGTATTTGCTGACAAGCCTGACGATCTGAGTTCAGTCCCTCAGTTTCTCCTGCTGACCTGTGCACTTTCATGCACATATGCTTGTATGTGCATACACATAAGTTAGCACATGAATGAAAGTTTAAAAGAAAAAATGCTGCTGATATTTACAAGTTATTCACCAGTATGTTGACATGGGAGCTTCTATTTAGGGGAGGAGATAGGTAATCTCTTCCTGGGAAAGCCTGATTTGAAAATAAAAATTGTAGTGGAAAAAGAAAAAAAAATGTGTCTAGAATAAATTGCTTTATTCCCCCTTTAAAAGAGCATATCCCCAAAGAATTGTCCCTAGCCATGTCTTAAAGCTCATGCTTTCCACAATTGACATTTGCCAGGCAAATGTAAGAGAAGAGATGTGAAAACCAGTCCTCTGTGGGAACATCTGTTTTCAAAGGAATGTTGGCAGCACGTACATATGATGTCAGTCTGCCAGGCAGAGAGGTTACAATCTGCTTCAATCTTGCCCTGGCATTCACTGCTCTGGGAAGCCTTGTTGAGAGGCATGCAAGCCAGAGTTTGAAGTGGGTTACTGTACATTCTCGCTGGAGAATAAACAAGAGATTGGAAGCAGGAAGTTCTCATAAGTTTGTACCTTCAACATTTACATTCAATAGTCACAAAATGTTCATTTATAAAACTGTTTGGAAAAATAAGATACAGCTCCAAAGAAAAACATCCCTAGTCACAATGCTAAAAATCGGTAAATAGTTATCGAGATAACTAATCCTTTGAGTTGAAGGTGTCCTCAAGCCCTAGCTCTAAGGACCAACACCCCCACACTTTCCATGGGACTATTATGCTTTACGCATCCAGTTGGCTAACTGGAATTTCACAAGATCCTTTAATGACCTTCTCCTCACCAACTTTTACTAGGTTTTCAAATTTTGCTCAGCAAAAGATTTTGTGTAAAATACTTAGGCTAGGAAATCCACAACCAAGTCTAACTTAGAAGATAATATAGTTGTAATATATTAGACACAGTGCATGGGTTTGGATGTAACCTATAAAACAATGTTGGCAGAGAACATAACTTCTTCAATGTTAAGATAGGACGGATGAGAGAGACTTTACATTAAGCTAACTCAACACAGAATTACATGAAGGCTTCTTGGAATCAAGAAAAAAACAACAGTTCTAGCAACCCAAAACAACAAATAAATGTGTAAACCATATGCCATTGCTTATATCCATAAGAAATAGTACCTAGACTTGATATATTTATTGCAACCATGAACTTAAACAACCTTAGTCATCTACATTGGGTTTACACAAAGGGTGTCTGTCCACATCAGTCACATCATAGGGCCCTACCTTTTACCTATAAACTGTTGGCTGTTAATATATCATGGGAAGGAAGAGTCACTGCTTTTAGTTGTGTGCCCAATGCTGACCTCAGTAGGCTCCAAGGAACAACTCCAAACCCAACGTCACACAAATGACCTTGGTTAGTCTCTGTGGGTCACAAAATGAAATCAAGAGACAGGACTATGAAAGAAAGATTTGTGGACAGGAGAAATAGAGGTCATAAAGATGGAAATGGAGCATTGGTCAATATGTACTACATATGCATGTAAGAACATGTCTAAGAACCATTTTAATTAAAAAATTAATTATTTTAAATGTTGGAAGTAGGTGGTATTAAAGAACAGAGGCATACTGTGTAATCATCTCATTGTATTACAAAAGAGATGCAATACATCTCGCTGTATTACATTTAGTGTTAGCTGTATCACATTTCACAAAGTCACATGACACCATGAAAGTTAACCTAGTACCAGGAACCCAGACCAGTGTAAGACTATTTTGACACTTGGCCAGCCACTTAATTTCTTAGCTTCAACAAAACTCCCAATGAGAGTATGAAAGTTTTTTAAGTTATTTAGCTAAGATGATCAGGTAAGTGAATGAAGTAAGACAGAAATAGAGTCATACAGTAATTTATCATGCAAAAGAATTTTGCAGAAATATGCGATTCAGTTCTAGTAGTCTATCTTTATTAATTTTTACATTCAGAGACATACTGTGACAATTTCCTCTCATCTTTTAAGAAGTTGTACTGGCTGGTTTTGTGTCAACTTGACACAGGCTAGAGTCTTGAGAGAGGAAGAAGACTCAGTTGAGGAAATGACTTCATGAGATCCAGCTATGTACTGGCAAGTTTTGTGTGTCAACTTAACACAGGCTGGAGTTATGACAGAGAAGGGAGCTTCAGTTGGGGAAGTGCTTCCATGAGATCCAGTTGTGGGGCATTTTCTCAATTAGTGATCAAGGGGGTAGAACGCCTTGTGGGTGGTGCCATCTCTGGGCTGGAAGTCTTGAGTTCTATAAGAAAGCAGGCTGAGCAAGCCGGGAGAAGCAAGCCAGTAAGGAACATCCCTCCATGGCCTCTGCATTAGCTCCTGCTTCCTGACCTGCTTGAGTTCCAGTCCTGACTTCCTTGGTGATCAACAGCATGTGGAAGTGTAAGCTGAATAAACCCTTTCCTCCCCAACTTGCTTCCTGGTCATGATGTTTGTGCAGGAATAGAAACCCTGACTAAGACAAGCTATAAGACATTTTCTCAATTAGTGATCCATGGCGGAAAGCTCAGCCCAATATTGGTGGTGCCATCCCTGGGCTGATCCCAATGTGGGTGGTCCTAGGTTCTATAAGAAAGTAGACTGAGCAAGCCAGGGGAAGCAATCCAGTAAGCAGCACCCTCCATGGCCTCTGCATGATCCTTCCCAGCTTGACTTTCTGTCCTGACTTCCTTTGGTGAAGGACCACAATATGGAAGAACAAGCTAAATAAATGCTTTTATCCCCAACTTGCTTTTTGGTCATGGTGTTTCATTAGAGCAATAGAAGCTGTAAGACAGAAGTCATGTATATTGGGCATCTCAGTGAGCCTGCTCTGCTCTGTAATAAGCCTTGCCCACTGGCAGGTTTAATGGCGTTATCACCACCCTTCTTGCTCTTACGCATCAGTTAGAATAAATCTGACATGACCACAACAGTTCCTCTCCTCAGGGCCCATGTAGCTACTACC
>JADRCD010241723.1:0-15638 GCA_019843815.1 Montemys delectorum
AAAAATTGTATCATGTTCTTTTCATACCTAGAAGCCATTTTTGGTTTTTTTTGCTTTTTTTAAATTTTCTTGGAAATTTATCAGTGAGAAATGAAACAGGTGTGCCCTCTGTCATTTGCCACAGAGATGCTCTAGTTAGATGGCATTCTACAAAAATCTAAACATAAACCAGCCTGTTACTAAATCAACCAATGGGGCAACTTGCATTTAAAATCTTACAGAGTACCATTAAAACTAGTGGCATTTCACCTTTATAGGTCCTTTTATCCTGCTATAATGCTCTTAATGAGCTCAGTACAATTGAAATTTTAGGACTAGCTATATGATGATTATATTTTTGTTTGAACTTTCTGACACAAAGCACATGCTGTTCCTACCCAAGGGTCCTGAACCAACTTCACTGGCGGGGCATCAGTCAGCCAGCCACCGAGGCAGAGACCTTCATGAATAAGAAAGGGCAGAACATGAGACCTAAAAATAAAGACTTTTTCTCTGCTCAAGTTAGGTTATAGGCCTCTTTGTAAGCCACAGTGTGACATTAACTCTTGATGAACCTCAGTGGTATACCAGGGATCCTTTAACAAGGATGTTCAGAGAAGAGAACACACAATGTGTCTTCCAGAAGACACACAGTATCCAAGACCTTGGTTTCCAATTTACATATTAAAGGAAATACAGTGTGTGTGTGTGTGTGTGTGTGTGTGTGTGTGTGTGTGTGTGTGTGAGTGAAGGGGCAGACAGGGTTGGGGAGGGTAACTCTAAGCTACTTATCCCTAATTTAGAAACAGTTTTCACCTGTTTTTTTTTTAAAAAAAAAAAAAAAATGACACACTCCTTATTCCCAGGCAAGCTCTAGTCAGACTGATGAGGAAAGATACATGTCATCCGGTGGTGGAGAGAGAGCTGCGCCCACCCGACAGAGAGGAGGACCTCAGCCTGGAAGCAGCCTCACCCTTGCTCGCTCGCTCGCTCACTCGCCTTGGAGAGAGAGGAGCCACCACACCCAGCAGCTCCAACAACCCCCTCCCCTAAAGATGTGTTCAGATGCCTGTAGTGCAGCTAGCTTTCCGTTCTAGACTCTGTAGTTCCTAGGTGTGTGTTTTAGAAGGGGGGTGGGGGCTCGAGACTTCTGTTCCTAGATAATTTCTCAACTCCATCTTCTATAACATGGCTCATCCCTGGTTCAAAGCAACCTCCCCCACCCCCACCCCCCAGGCTGAGAGCCTGCTGCTGTTACACACGGAACAGCAGTGTTAATGAGCATTTTAAACCTTTGCACATAATATTGAACCCATTCAGTTTACAACGATAATATTAATACTGTTTGTAGCTAGAATTTTCATTTCTGGATTCTTTGAGATTTTAGCAAAGACAGTTTTATTCTATACTATACATTTTTTCCCCCACAGCAACTGGGAGGGGGCAGGGGGGACAACAATCTACAATAGGATTTGGTTTCTGAATGTCTAAACTCAGGGCCCAGGAGCCAAGAAGGGTCCTTGGCCTGCCCATGTCCCCAAGTCCCTCTGAGAAACGATTTAAATCTACCAACAGGAATAATGAGTTCTTGGGAGCTTATTTCCAACTTGGATTGTTTTCCTTCAACATACTCTAATGAATCAGCCATAGAATTTAGTGTAAATACTTTTTCCAAATAGATATCACATTCAAAAAAAAATGAAAGAGAGACAACATTCAAATGATATAGAATCTAGTTTTTAAAATCAGCACAGATCTTCTTTAAAAACTGTGAACTATGTTTTGGAATACTCGTTACTAAAGCTGTTTATAAACCACAGGTGCCATAAGATCCCCCAACGGACTACAGTTATCTGCACTCCTCCACGTCTTGCTCTCCACATTGTATCTTTAGGAAGCATGTCTTACACAGCACTGCTCATTGACAAATTCCTTCATCGGTAGTCCCGAGGCCTTCAGCTTTAAATGTATGGGCTTAAAGTGCGCTTGCTCCGCTTTTCTTTCTGAATGTTGGTTGCCTTACCTGGCCACCTGGTGTTCTGCATGCGGCAGTTGTGTGGGCATGTGAAAGGAGTCAGACAAGCTCTTCAGTATGGTATTGGGATTTCACACTCAGTTGGAAGCTGGTGTGTAAAAGAACTGTCAAAGACAAGAGGATAAGAGCCTGTGGACTGATGGTCCCCTCCTTGAGGCCACTCATTAGAGAGACCTCAAAGGAGCCTCCCTTAGCAATTCTGGGGAAACCGCAAAAGTAACTGATTGTTTCAAGATCTGATGTATAAGAAAAAGAAAAAGCCAGACACCTACTGGCTGTCTTAAAACCAGACGCCTCTCTGGAACTCCTGAGTTTTTTTTCTTCTAAAAGAGAGAAGGGAACATCATTTCAGAACAGTGATTTGCTCAGAATGTGTCTGTGAAACCAGCAATGTTAATGTCACCCAGAAGTCTTACCAATGTGAACCCCTAGGCTCCAACCCAGACCCACTGAATCAGAAAATCTGGGGTGTGGACCTAGGGGTGATCCATGTTTTAATTGCTCCCCAATAATTCTGATGAGTGCTATGAAGTGGAAATCGTTGTTCTAGAATAGAGTTGTATAAGAAAGAGTGAAAAGGTTCTAATCCAGGGCTAGGATATTACTCAATTGGCCAAGGGTTTGTTAACATACACAAAGCCCTGGGTTCAAACTTCCAGGGCTGTCTAAACCTGGCATGGTGACACATGCCTATGGTCCCAGCACTCAGGATATGGAGGCAGAAAGATTGGGAGTTCAAGGTCATCCTCAGCTACATAGTAAATTTGAGGCCAGCTTGGGATGTACAGCATCCTGTCTTGAAGAATCAGGGGCGGGAGGTGGTATATAGAATAAATAAAAAACATTCTAAGTGGACCACAGATTTAATTTTACTCACCAGGCTGGCAAAAGCCTTCTCCCACCCCACACACCTGGTCTATAATTGAGTGGCTAAGAACTCACTTTCTGACCTCAGAATAGCCCTCTGTCTGCAGAGGGCTACTCATGTTCTTGCCTCTGCATTTGGTCAGAAACTATCTCCACGACTGTCCTTTAAAGAAAATCATTTGCCCTGAGGATAGCCGAAGGCGTGAGTAGAGGATCAGTAGAGGATCCCATGCTATCCCTAGGTGTTCTTAGTCCAGAAAACTCACCTCGCGAAATTCCCTGAGCACAGGCTAGCACCAAAGTCACACAACTGCACAGTTCTCTGATTTCTTTGCACAGGTGGATTTTGTTGTGGGTTCTGTTGGTGCGTCTTAACGTTCATCTCTCTTCCCCTGCCCATCATCCTCTGTGAAATCACAACTCTCTAGATGGTGCAGGTGGCCATTGGTGCCTCATACTCAGTACTGAAAACTACTACATCCCAGATACCTGCATTTCTGTCAGCTCAAATCAGAGTCACGTAGTACTTACATTAGAACTCAGACCCTGCTGGTGGCCCTCTGTCACTGGTTGGACTGAGTTGACCCATGTTGTCTCTTTGGTTTTCTACATTAAAATGTGTGTCTAAGGTTGAAACCATTCTACTAAAAACCTTCTCCCGTGTCACAGTTTCCATGCCCAGCAGCTCCATCCCATGGTACTGACTCCATCCTACAAAGCCATTACAAGAACTCTCTGGAAACCACTACCAGTGAGCAATTTCTCACTAACCAGCCACCTTTTCTTTCTCTTAGCTCCACGTCAGCACTGAGACCAGACTCAAGCACCCCTGTCCTGTAACCGAGACAAAATGGCGTGTGTTGTTTTGGGGTTTTGTGATTGTCGGTGGATTTCTTTCCTTGGCTCTCCAAATTTACTTTTGGGGCCTGTTCTAAATGCAAACCCAGCAGGTTTTGTCCGTCCTGTCCGCTCTATTCAACTAAATCTCGCAGGGGTTGTTCTTTCTTATTCCACAATGAATTGCACAACCATGTCCATCAGAGCTGATGGCCTAGGAATGAGCACTGGTCTAACACAGCCAAGCCTCCCCCACAGCATTGTGGTCAAGGAGGTGGGTGAAATCTACTGGATAGGATTCAGGAACTGGTTGTGGTTTGTCAGGATGGAAGTTGGGGTAAGTTTGGTTGGTCAGAGGGAGACGTGTTGGAGAAGATGAAGATGGATTGTCGGATGACCTATAATAAGGCAGGGAAGGTTCATTTGTAAGTAGTAATATGAACTGAATTGCATTAAGATTGTGGCCTTTGTGTGATATATACTATGTATTTTCTTATATGCATGAGCTAAACTGTTGCGATATAATTTAGCACTGATGTCTGCTCTTATTTTGACCATCTTCGTCCACTGTTATTAGTTCTTGGCTGTTAAGTGTAGATAGATATTGTAAATATGGCAGCCTTGGGTTGCTACACTCACATTGGTTCGATTCCATGCAAGGAGCCACAAGCAAAGAACTCCACTGTGTCCTCAGAAGACAGGGCATTTTTCCTTAGAACCAAAAAGAAAAAGAAAAAAGTCAGAAGCATTCATTACATCTTGAGGCTAATTAACATAAGACATTTTAAATTGTGACTACTGTAATTTGACCCCATTTGAAATAACCAATTCAGAAACACTAAAGAGTTCACTATATTCATTGTTATTGTAACAAAACTACTATACTATGTTGTTTTGTTTTGTTGATATTGCTGTTAAGTATTGTTTTGTGTGTGTGTGTGTGTGTGTGTGTGTGTGTGTGTGTGTGTGTGTGTTGGAACCTCCTGGGGACATGTTATATTTTGAAGTGATTAAACTATTTAATTGTGTGTCTATATTTTGGAATGGAATTATTTCTTCATTAAAAATGTTTTTTAAAACACTATTATCTTAGTGGGGTTTTGTTGTTGTTGTTGCTACCGCTGCTTTTGGTTTTTTAAGATGGTTTCTCTGTGTAGCCCTGGCTGTCCTGGAACTGGCACTATGGACCAGGCTGGCCTCCAACTCAGAGATCCTGCCCTTGGCTACCAAGTGCTGGGATTAAAGACACACACCACTACTGCCTCGTTTATCTTACATTTTTTTTTTATTCCTTGGTTTTTGATGGTCCTTTCTTACAGCATCACGGAGTGTTCTCAGAGAAAAGCTAAGTCAGCTCCCATCACGTGGAATGTAAACCACTAGTGGGATGTTTGACAATTAAAGCAAGTATTCCCTATTCCCATTAAGAAAAAAAAAAGCCAAAAATTAAAGTCTAAACTGTCGAGTTATGGGTGATACTCTTAATGTGTTCATTAAGCTACTGTATTTTGCTCAGGCTCCCTGCCAGAGAGGTCTACAGTAGCTGGGCGGATAGATAAGAAGTATTCGAGTTAAACAGGCTTTCATTTGCTCACCACCCTCTCTGTACCCACCTGCACCTCTGGTGTACATGTCTGATGGTAAAAAATTGTCTTTGAGTAGCGAATAGTTCTCTTTCAGTTGTTTTGTTAGGCCAAAGAGCATTGAAAATTATGTGTGTGCTCGTTTTAAAGAAAGCATTAAAAATATCAGAGGCTTATGAGACAAGCTACATAACAATTTCTTGTTCCCTCTTTCCAATGCTAAATCGTTTAGTTGCAGACAAAGCAAATATATAATGATATAATGCAGGTCCCATATACTCTGGATCTCTGGATCTTCTGTCTCAGGTGTCCAAGTTGCTCAATGATGTCTGTGGTTGACCCTTTCACTTCGCAGTGCCTGGTTGTACCACCATCCCAGAGGTAGTGATACAAAGAGTGGCTATGTAGCCATCATAACCTAAGTGACACTCAAGCAAATGACTTACGTAACGTCCCATTTTCCTGACACTCTCTTGTGACTAGGCTAGCTTAGAAGCAGGGACACCTTAGAAAAATAAGTGTAGAGCCCATCAGAACAGCTTATCGGTCTAGAACCGAGAGGCATCTACAGCTGCTTTCCTTGAAGTTCTTTCATAGGAGACACCTTTCCTTCCCATGGTTGGATGCCAAGAAGAAAAGTATACACACATGTATGTCCCTACACACTCAGGTCTCCTCTGGTGTACGAGGCGAAACCTATTGGTAATAAGGAGCTTTTATTCACAGCAGACATTCACCATTTCATACATTATGTGCCAATTACTGTATATTTCTAGTCAACGCTATACATCTATCTCTTAAGTAATGTGAAATTAAAGATGTTACAAAACAAAACAGTGTTTTCCAGCTCTCAGGCACATGTGTTACCAGCGGTTGCTGTCTGAACCACCAAGAATTTTTTTTAAGATGTAGTTTTGTTTTTAATTATGTGTATGTAGGTATGTTCATTTATAGATATGTGCATGTAAGTTTGGTGCCTGCAGAAGCCAGAGGATGACATCAGCTTGGAGTTACAGGCAGTTTGTAGGTCACTGCACATGGCTGCTGGAAACCAAACTCAGGTCATCTGGCTCTATTACTAGGTTCCTGACATCTTGTTCAAGGAATTGAAAAGAGACATGAGTAGCAAAGCAGCAAGGCATTTTATTTGGAAGACGTACAGAGTACATACGCTGCAAGGGAGCAGTGGATTCTGGATGAGATTGCTTAAAAGTCCCTTGGTTGCCAGGGGCAAGGTGTGGATGACTTTCTGTGTTGATTGGTAGGCCTGGCTTATGTAAGCCTTCATTGACTGTGCATGTCCTTTCCCTGATGGATCTGATTTTAATCACACACATAACCAATCATATACAGGCATAAAATGCCAAACAGGATCTTTCCCTAAAAGTCTGCTCAGAAGAGGCTTGCTAATATGCACCCCAAAGTACTTCAGGTTCAATGATCTCACCGTCTCTAGTTCTGGGATGTACTTACTTCAAGATACATACGACCATCAAAGGGGGTTGTTGGGGAGTTGATAAGAAAAGACAAAGGCAAAAGAACTGGTTAATCTCTGTGTATATAGCTCCACATGTATCAGAGGGCCCTAAGTGGCTAATCCATCCCTTCAAACTACCTACTTCACAAGTGGCTATCCTGAGGTTGAATTTTGACACTAACTCTTCAGAGTTAGAGCAGATCCTTGATGAAGGGAACTGAAGACAGCCATCGTAAGACTGTAGGACCATCCATACTTCCTGCTAAGCAGCAGTGAGTTCAGGAGTCCCCATGGCTCTCTCACTTTAGGTAATTCATTCGAATATTTCATTGAAGAAGACATCGAAAGAAGTATGTGCTGAGTTGTAGTTTTATTATAAAGACTACAGATTAGAAGTAGCTAAAATGAGAAACATGAGGGGCAAGTTGGATAGGACAGACGCAGAGTGACCATGGCCTTCTGCTTGGGGACTCTGATCATGTCACTGCCCCACCACAAACATGCATTTGCCACCAAGTTGCTTTGTGTCCAGAGATTTTGGAAGAGGTTTATATGACAAAGACATAACTGGCTAAGTGAGTCTCCAGCCTGCCTCCTCTGGAGGATATCCTTGCCCAGAGTCTCACTTATATAATCACATGGTGGCCATCCTGAAGGCATATGATGACACCCAATGAGTTGTCTCATTAGCCTAACAAAAACATTTCTAGCACACAGATAGCCCAACAGTTTCTGAAGTTCTATGCCAACAGCCACACGCAAAGACCAATTAGAGTATCCCTGTGGTAAGATGTATTTGTCTGTGTAGTTACCTTTACTGGAATCGTTGATTCCTCATATAACTTCAAGTTACTGTTTAACATCTTTGCATTTCAACTGGATGGTCCCCTTTAGGATATAGGGTGGAACAAGGAAAGTCCCAGGATCGTGTTCAACTAGGAAGATTATTAGGGAGAATGGTATCATTCTCCTTTCTGAAAAGACAGTTTTGCCAGATAGAGAATTCTTAATGACTATGTATCTGCCAGTCTTTGACCTCTATAGGTTTGGATGAACAATTAGCTGTTAATCTTATGTCTTCTCCTTTGTAGTTCCTTTTGCTACCTCCAAACATCTCTTTGTCTTTCCACGATTTGGTTATAATGCATCGTAAGGTGGATTTCATTGAGTTTATCCAGCATGGAATTCATGGGCTTCTCAGGATATAGGAGGAAACTCTGCCAACAGACTTAGAAGGTCACTACAATGATTCACACAAAAGAAGCAATGGCACCTTTAGGCTCAGTAGAATGAAGATCTTGCTATAAATATTTTCTGAAGGTGGAACCAGGTTTCACAGATGTACATGAGAAATGCAGGGAATGTTGAAAGGGGGAACAGGGTAGGAAGTAAGAAACCAGGGGCAATGCCTCCCTACTCATTTTGCACTTACTGAGGCAAGCCATCGGGCTCTAGAAAGTGAATGCCATTTTCCCCACAGGTATTCCCCTGGATACTTACCCAGATCTTCAAAACCACTGACAGCTACAACAACCCAGAGCATACACAGACCCCTAAGACCCCCTAAATCCTGACCGCTGTATGGCCTGCTGGTGGTGATAAACAAATCAGGCCAAATTGAAGAGGAATCTGGTTCCACTGAATGGGGTTCCTGGCTGCACAAGTCTTTGCTAATATAAACTTGACAGTTAAATACCCTCTACCCTAGAAATACCTCCCCAACCTGCTTGGAAAATGTCACCCAACCTTTGTTGCTGGCCTGCTGTCTACTTTGTGAATTCTTTTATTGACTAGACAAGAACCTAGACATGAAGAGTCTGAACTTCTTAAGTTAAGCCCCTCCTTATAATAATGCCACACATTGAGAAGTTAAGTAACAAGGAGAAAATCATTTTACTTCTAACGTAAAAGAAACTAGAAGGGATTGCTTTTGGACATAGATCTTCAATAGCCTGGTTCTAGACATTATATTTGAAATGCAGACTAAACATAGAGGAAGCTAGAGTAGTGAATTTTTACATGTTTGGACCAGCTTCTAACAACTGTGTCAAAGTAGAAGATGCTCCCCCATAGATCCAGGGAGAGGGATGGAGAAGCTCTGAGTGTTTTTCTTTTTTCTTTCTTTCTTTCTTTCTTTCTTTCTTTCTTTCTTTCCTTCCTTCCTTCTTTCTTTCTTTTTTTCTGTCATCCTTTCTTTCATTCTCTTTCTTTCTCCCTTCCTTCCTTTCTTCCTCTCTTTCTTTCTTTCTTTCTTTCTTTCTTTCTTTCTTTCTTTTTTTCCTTTTGGGATTTAATTTATCTCCATTATTTTCAGAGAAGGAATAGATGAAAATACAAATTTTACTAGCTCCCTGAACATGTATAAATAAAATTTTAGATATGGTTTTGTCATTTACGGCCATGAGTTTGCTTGACAGTGCCTATTGGTTGCTGTAAGGAGCCAATACATTTGAAACACATAGCAAAATACCTGGGCATACTAGAAGCTCACCATCAGCAGCTCTCCCTCTGTTTTTTTTTTTGTTTTTTTTTGTTTTTTTTTTTGGTTTGGTTTGGTTTGGTTTTGGTTTTTTTGGTTTTGTGTGTGTGTGTGTGTGTATGTGTGTGTGTGTGTGTGTGTGTGTGTGTGTGTGTGTACTTCTCAATCCTCATCCACAAAATTGGAGCCAAAGTTTTATTTTTCAGAAAATGCACAGAAAAATAAATTGGCTTATGCACAATTCAAACAAAATCTATTTGACCTCACTAGAAAAGCAGGCAAAGTATTGAATATCTGTTATCTAGGAACTCAAGAAGCTAAGGCAGGAGGATCCCATGTCCAAAGTCACCTAGACATCACTAGGAAACCCTGCCTCCAAAAACAAGCAAGCAAAAGTAAAAATGTAATGGCATGACTAGAAATTAAACATTGCTCTATTTAAAATCAATTAAACAAAAGCTTTAGTAGAGTGAGTAGAGAAAGACCCTCTGTGAGAATACCAGCTTTTAAAAACTGGGTAGGGTGGGGAGGGGAGAAGAAAAACTCGAAAACATCTCTGTGTCACCCAATAAAACCACAGCATATGTTCCTTTTATCCTCACTTCCTGGCTTTCACTCCCCTAAGAAGGCCACATAGTTGTTCAACTGCAGGACAGATGGTCTCTTCAATTGTAAACTTCCTAGGAAAACATATTGTAAAGGCCTACAGCATCATTAATAAATATAAGGGACTGTTATCAATTCATAAAAAGACGCTAAAATCACACATATTATCACTCAGAACATACTAAAACAGATGAGTGTAGGACAAGCAGTGTAGAGCTATTACCTGGAGAACACCAGCTTTGCTGTGGCCTAAGGAGACAGGTTCCTCACTAGTGCTTGTTCATGTTCTAGCCAGAAGAAAGCAGGGTCATTGAGGAGCACAAAACCCAATCCCTGGTGCTCCCATCCAGTGATGAATACAGAGGAAAATAAAATGGCTGCAGAATTCCTCAGGCTTCTCTTCTGAATAGCAGAAGTCATGGTCAGGATTCTTCCTGTATTTGAAATAGATGACCCTCTGTTTGGAACAGATTAAAAGTAGAAGGTTACCTGTGTGACTCCAGGCTTTGAAACTCAGTGGACATCATGCCTGTCCTAGGAAGGAAATATACTGTGATCTATTTTCTGATGGCAAGCCAGCATTTTTATCAGCACACTGTTCAGTAGCTTTAAGACTGGCCTGTTTTAGTACTGAAAGCTCAAAATCCTGAGAAACTTCTTAGTTCCTGAGATATCAGAATGATTTGTCTGTCCAAGAAAATAAGGACAATTAAATTTGCCATTGAATTCTGTATAATAAAGCAACTATAATCAGGACCAATTGAGATGTTTCAGGAAGTTTGCCACTGAGCTTCATGACCTGAGATTGATCACCAGGACCCACATTGTAGAGGGAGAGAAAAACTGTCCTAAGACCCCTGTATATACAGAATGCCAAGGAAGTTCACACAGATATAGGGGAGTAGGAGAGGGGGGGAGGCAGAGAGAAAGAGAGAGATTCATGCACATAAATAAATTAATGCAATTTAAAATTTTAAGCATAAGATTAATTTAGAGTAGGGCACTTTAAGGATAAATGTCTATTCTACCATAAATAAATCTTTTTCTTTTTAAATCAGTTCTCTACTCTGACATCCTTCCAGGATATGTCACTGACAGAATTCCCCTTGCACCCTCTGAGATGAGAACACCTGTGGGTTTCCTTGGTGTTCAGGGGTGAACTGTCTATGGGTTAGAGCCATTCACAAATCTATATGTTAAAGAACTTGTTAAAGTCAAACTGAATTTTAGAATAACTAATATTGTGCTCTTTCAAAAAGAATTCAGGGATTGGTCATGACAATTAATGCGTCCATGGGGTCCCCTGAAAAATGTTGCCCAGGCTCTTGACTAGTGTTCCTGTTTCCTTTGAAAGGCAGACATTGTTCAGCCCATCAAGGGTGGAGGCAAGTGCTTTAGAGCTTTAAACAGGCATTCAAACTGAGGGGTCGTAATCTAGTCTTATTTCTGACATTGTTTCAACCATGGCATACTTTGTCCAGTGACCTATTGGACCAAGACACTATCTGGAAAGAAACAGAAGAGTTGGAGCTCTGTTCATTAGTTTTCTCATTTCTGTGACACAATAGCACACAGAGCTTAAGAGAAGGAATATCTAATTTGGCTCCTGGTTTCAGAGGGTTTTATCCATTCTGTTGGGGGGGCGGGGTCCTGGAGAAGCAAGCAGCTCAAGTCAGGGTGGCAGGATTGTGGGATGGAAGGTCCAACATCCTGACAGGCTAGGAAGCAGAGAGAGAAACAGGAAGAAGACAAATGCATGCCCACTAACATCTGACCCCAACGACTGACTTCCAGCTGGTCCCCATCTCCTAAAGCCCCCGTGATCTCCACAAGCATTTAGAATGCAAACTTTAGGGAGGACATTTCAAATTCAAACTATAGCAGGTTCTGAGTGGGAAGACAGAATGCGACTTGTAGAAATTTTCTCCATCAGTGCAATCAAAAAGAGAAAAATCACTATAGAGACTCATCTATGCCAGGAGACAATGAAGGTACTATCATCATACATCAGAAACACCTTCTACCATATAGTGATATTTGTAGGAGATTATAGGATGCCAGAGTCAACAATTTCTGGAGAAAACTTGTTACTGTATTACTTAATGTGTGAATAGTTCAAGGCTTAAAATATGAAACAAATACATTATGGCAGTCCTGAAAACTAGACCATAACACAGAGTATACAAGTCATCACCCAGACTTCCTGGGGAAGGAGTATCAGAGCCAGCAAGAGCTCACCTTTGAGTGCTCACCACATATGTCAGAAATTCATCTGAAAATTACTTCAACAGAGAGCCAATTTCCAACAAAGACTTTTTGTTTGTCTGAAGATGTAAGCAAGTACAGACCAGTCTTGTGCAGTTTTATTCAAAGATTGTCCTTGAATGTACACACACACACACACACACACACACACACACACACTGAAAATCTCTGATACTTTCACGCCAGCCAAAGTGTCTTCCTGTATACACCCAGCCACATTCATCCCAGTAGTTAAAGGACATTATAAGCAAGGTGTTTTTTTAAATCCCACTTTTAAGTAAATCATCAGTGAAGTTGCCTCTTTTAGGATTTTGTGTTATAAGTCCATATTTTTTTTTTTTGGCTGAAAGAAACGATTTTAAGAATCACAAGAACTGAAGTTTATATTTAGATATTAGATAATACTGCTAGTTGGGCCAACAAGATAACTCTATGGGTCAGAGTATTTGCTGACAAGCCTGACGATCTGAGTTCAGTCCCTCAGTTTCTCCTGCTGACCTGTGCACTTTCATGCACATATGCTTGTATGTGCATACACATAAGTTAGCACATGAATGAAAGTTTAAAAGAAAAAATGCTGCTGATATTTACAAGTTATTCACCAGTATGTTGACATGGGAGCTTCTATTTAGGGGAGGAGATAGGTAATCTCTTCCTGGGAAAGCCTGATTTGAAAATAAAAATTGTGGTGGAAAAAGAAAAAAAAAAAATGTGTCTAGAATAAATTGCTTTATTCCCCCTTTAAAAGAGCATATCCCCAAAGAATTGTCCCTAGCCATGTCTTAAAGCTCATGCTTTCCACAATTGACATTTGCCAGGCAAATGTAAGAGAAGAGATGTGAAAACCAGTCCTCTGTGGGAACATCTGTTTTCAAAGGAATGTTGGCAGCACGTACATATGATGTCAGTCTGCCAGGCAGAGAGGTTACAATCTGCTGCAATCTTGCCCTGGCATTCACTGCTCTGGGAAGCCTTGTTGAGAGGCATGCAAGCCAGAGTTTGAAGTGGGTTACTGTACATTCTCGCTGGAGAATAAACAAGAGATTGGAAGCAGGAAGTTCTCACAAGTTTGTACCTTCAACATTTACATTCAATAGTCACAAAATGTTCATTTATAAAACTGTTTGGAAAAATAAGATACAGCTCCAAAGAAAAACATCCCTAGTCACAATGCTAAAAATCGGTAAATAGTTATTGAGATAACTTATCCTTTGAGTTGAAGGTGTCCTCAAGCCCTAGCTCTAAGGACCAACACCCCCACACTTTCCATGGGACTATTATGCTTTACGCATCCAGTTGGCTAACTGGAATTTCACAAGATCCTTTAATGACCTTCTCCTCACCAACTTTTACTGGGTTTTCAAATTTTGCTCAGCAAAAGATTTTGTGTAAAATACTTAGGCTAGGAAATCCACAACCAAGTCTAACTTAGAAGATAATATAGTTGTAATATATTAGACACAGTGCATGGGTTTGGATGTAACCTATAAAACAATGTTGGCAGAGAACATAACTTCTTCAATGTTAAGATAGGACAGATGAGAGAGACTTTACATTAAGCTAACTCAACACAGAATTACATGAAGGCTTCTTGGAATCAAGAAAAAAACAACAGTTCTAGCAACCCAAAACAACAAATAAATGTGTAAACCATATGCCATTGCTTATATCCATAAGAAATAGTACCTAGACTTGATATATTTATTGCAACCATGAACTTAAACAACCTTAGTCATCTACATTGGGTTTACACAAAGGGTGTCTGTCCACATCAGTCACATCATAGGGCCCTACCTTTTACCTATAAACTGTTGGCTGTTAATATATCATGGGAAGGAAGAGTCACTGCTTTTAGTTGTGTGCCCAATGCTGACCTCAGTAGGCTCCAAGGAACAACTCCAAACCCAACGTCACACAAATGACCTTGGTTAGCCTCTGTGGGTCACAAAATGAAATCAAGAGACAGGACTGTGAAAGAAAGATTTGTGGACAGGAGAAATAGAGGTCATAAAGATGGAAATGGAGCATTGGTCAATATGTACTACATATGCATGTAAGAACATGTCTAAGAACCATTTTAATTAAAAAATTAATTATTTTAAATGTTGGAAGTAGGTGGTATTAAAGAACAGAGGCATACTGTGTAATCATCTCATTGTATTACAAAAGAGATGCAATACATCTCGCTGTATTACATTTAGTGTTAGCTGTATCACATTTCACAAAGTCACATGACACCATGAAAGTTAACCTAGTACCAGGAACCCAGACCAGTGTAAGACTATTTTGACACTTGGCCAGCCACTTAATTTCTTAGCTTCAACAAAACTCCCAATGAGAGTATGAAAGTTTTTTAAGTTATTTAGCTAAGATGATCAGGTAAGTGAATGAAGTAAGACAGAAATAGAGTCATACAGTAATTTATCATGCAAAAGAATTTTGCAGAAATATGCGATTCAGTTCTAGTAGTCTATCTTTATTAATTTTTACATTCAGAGACATACTGTGACAATTTCCTCTCATCTTTTAAGAAGTTGTACTGGCTGGTTTTGTGTCAACTTGACACAGGCTAGAGTCTTGAGAGAGGAAGAAGACTTAGTTGAGGAAATGACTTCATGAGATCCAGCTATGTACTGGCAAGTTTTGTGTGTCAACTTGACACAGGCTGGAGTTATGACAGAGAAGGGAGCTTCAGTTGGGGAAGTGCTTCCATGAGATCCAGTTGTGGGGCATTTTCTCAATTAGTGATCAAGGGGGTAGAACGCCTTGTGGGTGGTGCCATCTCTGGGCTGGAAGTCTTGAGTTCTATAAGAAAGCAGGCTGAGCAAGCCGGGAGAAGCAAGCCAGTAAGGAACATCCCTCCATGGCCTCTGCATTAGCTCCTGCTTCCTGACCTGCTTGAGTTCCAGTCCTGACTTCCTTGGTGATCAACAGCATGTGGAAGTGTAAGCTGAATAAACCCTTTCCTCCCCAACTTGCTTCCTGGTCATGATGTTTGTACAGGAATAGAAACCCTGACTAAGACAAGCTATAAGACATTTTCTCAATTAGTGATCCATGGCGGAAAGCTCAGCCCAATATCGGTGGTGCCATCCCTGGGCTGATCCCAATGTGGGTGGTCCTAGGTTCTATAAGAAAGTAGACTGAGCAAGCCAGGGGAAGCAATCCAGTAAGCAGCACCCTCCATGGCCTCTGCATGATCCTTCCCAGCTTGACTTTCTGTCCTGACTTCCTTTGGTGAAGGACCACAATATGGAAGAACAAGCTAAATAAATGCTTTTATCCCCAACTTGCTTTTTGGTCATGGTGTTTCATCAGAGCAATAGAAGCCGTAAGACAGAAGTCATGTATATTGGGCATCTCAGTGAGCCTGCTCTGCTCTGTAATAAGCCTTGCCCACTGGCAGGTTTAATGGCGTTATCACCACCCTTCTTGCTCTTACGCATCAGTTAGAATAAATCTAACATGACCACAACAGTTCCTCTCCTCAGGGCCCATGTAGCTACTACC
>JADRCD010241733.1:0-10142 GCA_019843815.1 Montemys delectorum
GGGTTAGGGTTAGGGTTAGGGTTAGGGTTAGGGTTAGGGTTAGGGTTGGAGTTGGGGTTAGGGTTAGAGTTAGAGTTAGGGCTAGGGCTAAGACTAGGGCTAGGGCTAAGACTAGGGCTAGGGCTAAGACTAGGGCTAGGGTTAGAGTTAGGGTTAGGGTTGGAGTTGGAGTTGGGGTTAGGGTTAGGAAAGCAAATAATAAGACAGCAGTGTCTAATTTAGATTAATTAAACTTCATCAGGCTTAGCACCTGTCACAACATCAAAGAAGATCAATAGCCTTCATTGCAACCAAGTTTCAAGCAATAAATTAAACAATTCCAGCCAAATAATCATAGATAATAGAGGAAAGATTGTTATCTTCTATTACTAGTCGTCTCCCAAATCTTACCTCTCAGCCTAAAAGTTGGATAGAAGCCTCATTCTCTTTTGAACTCTTACAATGGGAAAAACTAATAAAAGACGAATACATAGAAATTTTTCCATTCTTTTCAATGAGCGACTTAATACCAAATCTCTTAGCCAACTGGGGGAAGTTTTACATATGAGGTGCCACTATATTTTTTTTCCTATAATCTCAAAGTTACAGCTGGCTTTATTTTTTACTTATTATTAATAAATTTAACTTTCTTTTTCCAAATTGTAAGTCTGAGGCACAAATTTATTTCCATGTAGTACTTTCCTGATGTTAAATTTTGTTCTCAAATTGCTTGCAAGTCCCTAAAGATTCTCAACGACTATGTGAATATTTGCAGGTCCCCAACTCTGACTCTCCTCACATCTGTGTTCTGCACTGTCCTAAACAATTTGATCTAGGTTAGAACATTTCACCCATTCCGCAGAGCAGATCCATGTCATGGAGAGACCATAATGCATTCTGACAGCGTGCCGGAAAGAGGGAAGGTGGGCAAGTATGAACACTAATAAGAAGAGATGAGAGAACCTGCTGTTTGGAAACTTAACCTCCGCCTTCCATAATTTCATACATAAGCCAGGAGTGGCACAATCTAGAAATCTCATACAGACAGTCTTGCCAGACTTTCAGCACACCTAGATAGTTTCATGCTTAGTCGACAAGCACTATTTGCAACATCTATGCACCCAAATTGGTGGGAGGTGACCTATTAGAGATCAGAGAGAGAACCCAATTTTGGGAAGAGCTTGCAATCTGCATAATTTTCCCAAACTCTTTTCTATATAAAAAGAATTGTCTGGTTCTCAGTGGTTAGCAGTACAAACAATGTGGTTTGGATCTTTTCAATGGGAGGTCATAATCTGGGAATTATAGCATGTCAACAGCTGAAGAAGCCACACCCCGACTATGATATTAGTGGACTGAGTGTATTAAAAACCTGAGACTGTACTATCTAATGAGGGGGAATCCCAGAGTGTGATGAGCAGATGGTGAAGGGTCTGCATTAGGGTTGATTGATTACTCCAGTGGTTTTAGCATTTTGAAAGGAAAGGATTCTGGCCAAGAATAAAGGAACAAGATGCACTCCAGTCACAGTAAGAAGAATTCATCTGTCACTCTTCTTAAAACCAGAAAATATTGTCTCAACAGATACTATCCTGAGGGTTTTTTTTTTAAGTCCCTCTTAAAACAGAGGTCAGAAGGAATCTGGAGAGACGGTGCAGTGGTTAAGAGAAATACTGCTCTTGCTCTTTAAGAGGACCTGGGCTCCAGCATGCTACCCAAAACATTCAGCGACATTTTTTTTATTGTAAATAAACATAGAAAGGGGGGTACCAAATGTCTAAAGGAGAAAAATGCTGAAAACAGTTTTTTAAAAGTATTGTGTGTTGACAGTAGCATATTTGGTGTGGGGGGGCAGGGGGAGAAAGGAGGGTTGGGCAGTGTGTGCATGTAGAGACATAAGGGGCATTTATGGAGTCATTTCTCTCCTTCTATCTACTCTGTGCCTGGGCTTCAGCCTCCAGTCATTTGGCTTCTGCCGCAAGTGCCCTTTATCTGCTGAGCCATCTAACCAGCCTGACAGAGGCACTTGGAGAGTTTGCTGCAGTTCCTTCCATTGTATTAATCTGACACCTTGAAAGTGGGATTTGAAAGATATTCTTTTGCTACATATTTGCAGTTCAGGGCTATCATTTTTTTTTTTATCATCCCGGTGACAAGTGTGGTAGCAAACCCCACACACATTGGGAGCCTGGGCAGTGTTATAATTTCTAAGGAGACAACTACAATATCAATATGATCATGGTCAAAAGCAGGAAGTGATCGAAGGCAAAACAGCATTTCCAAATTCTGCCGTTGGAAAGAATCTTTCCCCACGCATGGTCCCACATTCTAAATCAGTATCAATAATCAATCTCCGCACGTTCCCATGCGCCCTTACTAAGTTTTCTTTTTAAACGCCCAGAGAATAAGGAAGTTTTTTTTGTTATTTGAAGTAAAAATAAATTACATTTAAAAATCAGCCTTAAAATCAGGAACAGAATTCTGAGTAACATCAGGTGCTGGCTCTCACTGCTAATTGAAGTGACTGCTTTTAGCAAACCCCGTAGCCGCTAAAAGCCTCTGTGGCTACGAGGCTCCTTCACCAGCACCAAGGGCACAAGGCTATTGGCTGTCTTCTCCCAGAGCTACATCTACAAAATTTGCTAACCAAAATAGGGATCCAACTGCATCGCTTAAACATATAGGGAGGAAAATCTTAAGGATGTCACTGGATGAAAATGCAGACATATTTCAGTCTGAATGGCTTGGGTAAAGTAGCAGACCCTTACCGGATGCTGTTTGAAACCTTGTATGATGTGGAGCTGCCTACAAAATGAAAAGCCATTAGCCTATTCTTGGTTACCTTCTTGCCAGGGCACCAACCAGCTGGTGCACTGCGGTTTTGGAAAAATAATGTGAACTTTGTGTCAATAATTGTGTTTCTGTAGGATGCTTGTTCTGAGAAGGGGAAAGTCTTACTTTAAATTGGACTGTACTTTATCATTTAAGTCTCCTGGCCTGAATAGCAACTCTCTCTGTTGGAGTTTTTTGTTTGCTTGTTTGTTTTTGTCTGAGTGTTCCTAAATTTACAGTTTCATTCACATATGCTTACTTTAAAAACAAAAACAAAAACAAAAAACTACATTTGAACGATGTAGTGAATGAGTTCATGAAACATTCAGGGTCGGACAATACTTTTTCAGAAATCTCATTGGTCTCATCCATTCCCCACGCTCCTTAGCTACACGTGTTGTGTAATGGCTAAACTATTAGAAAGAAGTTACTGAGAATAAGTAGGAAGGGAAAAATATCTAAAACTGACATCATTAAAATGATCCCACTTTTCACCTAAATAGTAAGTCTTCTCCGTCCCCAGAATTAAGGACCAGGATATGTAAATACTATGCAAATGAGCATATATTCACTCTTTCATGTCTGTGACATATCATAGCCCACAGCTAGCCTTTCCCTAAAGAAATGGACACCACATATTTTAGGCATGCTTGTCTAAGTTCATATGGCAAAGCTGAGTTTAGCCACAGCTTGAGCCCACTCAGGCTGAACTTGAATACATCTCCTTAAATAATCTAAGTTGTCTCCCAAATGCCGGTATGAGTGTTGAAGTCAGTGAAGCAGCAGCTAGCTCACACAGAAACAGTTTCCTGGGTTTTTGTTTTCTGTGGTTTGGGTTTTGTATTCTTTCTCCTACTTGGGTTAGCTTTGCACAACCCTCAGCTCTTAGAACAAACGTTTAACCAAGCCAGCGAGAATGCCCTGCACCCGGACCTTTCTTTCCCCCATTGAGAAAGCATGTTGTTGTTTTTGTTTTCTACTTTTCTTTTAATCACAGCCACAAAATTAGGACTGATTTCCAGAACAAAGCCAACCTGATTGGCACAGACTTCTCAAATCTTGTCTCTTGGGAAATTACGCATTTAGAGCAAAACAGAATCTGCCTGAAAAGGTCTTATTTTGGGGTCAGCATTAGAAGAGGCCTCAACTTCAGGAAAATCAGAGGATTGTTTCTCACCTCGAAGGCAAACCACTTTTGAAAGCCTGGGAAAATTATACCTAGTCATTTTAAATTGTCATTGAAAAGCTAGGAAATGATTTCACTCCAATATGTCTCTCCAGTGTTTCTGAAAGAAAACCATAGGAGTTTTTTTTTTTTTTTAATCCCTAAAGAAGGGCTGACAAGATGGCTCAGCAGGTAAAGATGCTTGCTGCCTCACCAACCATTCAGAGTTCAATCCCCAGGACTCTACTATTATTGTTCTGCTAAATGGACACCATGTTAAACCAGCTCCTAATGACTTAGGATTACACCCATAGATTAGGGCCTCTCTCAATCCTCACTAGAGAAGCTTCTATTTGCAGTAGATGTCAGTTAACACAGACTGGTCAAGGTGCAGATAATAAGAGACTATGGAATGTTCAACCTTAAACTGGACACCTACATGACATCCTGTCCTCCCATGGCTTGGCGATCATTGAGGAAGATTGAGGGGGGTGGGGTAAAGCTTGTAAGAACCAGAGACAGTGGGTAACTACAGTGAAACAATGGGTTTTCCAGACACAGCAGGACGGTTGCACATATGAACTCATGGTGGTTGCACTTACAGGGTGCACCAGACCTGCACAAACTGGAGGCCATACCCAGCATGGGGTTTGGGACAAGGGCACAAAGCCCCACCCCTCAGTGAGGAGCTATTCACAATTGATAGCTATTGGGAGAGGAGAGTCCATTTTCCTTAAGAGTGTGTGGCCCCAGAGGTGGGTCACACATCTAAGAGTATACGGGCAACACAAATTGGACTTGATGGTTCAGAGAGAGAGAGAGAGAGAGAGAGAGAGAGAGAGAACAGGAAGTTGGGAAGATACAGAAGGGCATGTAGATTTGGGAGAAGAGGGACAGAGAAGTGACTACAGTCAAAACCCCTTGTACAAAATTTCTCAAAGAACTTATTAACAAAGGAAAATGCAGAATCTGTTTATACATCAGCTCTTACTTGATCATAAAAAACAAGGTCATATCGTGCCACATAAAGAACCCTTGGAAACATCATAGTATGCAAAACAAGACCGACTTAAAAGGCCGTGGAGTATATTGTTCCATTTCACAGAAAAGTTCAAACCAGCATTCCACAGAAACAAAAAGAGATGCTCTAAATTAGAGTGTAGTGGTGGCTGCTCAGCTCTGTCCATTTTATACATTCCAAGGGTGGATTTTAAGTCACCTGAAATATGTCTTGACAAAACTGAACAATAGTATTTAGAAGTATTATCCACCATGACTGCACATCCTCTTCAAACTCATCCCTTGAAAACACAAACATGTGACAAGGGAGTGGTTGGAAGGAAAAAGAAATAACAGTGGCTACTTTTAAATCCATAAATATCTACCATCCAGAATGAAACAGTGGTCTGAGCATTTATCTCTCTGAGACAATTCTGTAGTAAGGGAAAGAATGTATCCAGGGCTTGCTTCCCACAGCTCATTTGCCTACTCAGTGGTTCATTCATTAAATACCCTTGCTGCCTCTTAGAATCTATCTGTTGTGTGCACACTGATTCTCCTGGACTCCCTGGACACTCACCATCTAGAACATTCAGGATATATAGCATTTCCCTATCACTCTTTCCATCCATTGACCACTAAAAGACTAGAAGAAGAAAAAAAAACTTTGATTTACTCACATCAAAAATCAAAGCATTCAGTAAAGAAAAGATGAATGTAGATAACTAGAGTAATGTAAAAATGATACAACCAGACTAAGATGTCCTGACTGGACCTAGAAAATCAATGGCAAAACCTCTCTTTAGCCCCTTCTTAGTATTTACCATTGCTATGACATATTATGTATACTCTTTTAATTTGGTATTGATTGTCAACCTGATCCGTAAAGACATTTCCATGAAGAAATAGCTGAAGGGGGGAGCCCCTCTCCAGTGTGGGCAGCACCTACAGTACCCCTGATCTAAAGAGATGTGAGGTCAAGGTAGGGCTGTTTTTGCCTACTTTAACTTTGCTCCTTGCTGATGAGTATGCCTACGCTGCTGCCGCCGCTGCCATGTTTTTCGAGGTTTTGAGCCCCCGCTTCTTTAGCCTTCCAACACAAACTAAATATCAGTAACTCCTCATGCATCCTCCAGGCTTTCAGCACCAAATTTGGTAGAGTTGAGGCATCCAGCTTTGTGAATGGGGAAGTTCACAGGGGGTCCCTAGCCTCGCTGGAATGCAGACAGCCTCTGGTACAGTTGCCAGCACTTCCTCCCTAAGCCAATCTAGTAAACCTCTTTCCATAGCACTATCCACCCTCTCAGCTCTGTGCACGCTGACCACCCTGGCTACACAGCAACCCGATATTAGCTGTGTTTTACAGATAAGACCTCCAAAAAAAAACAATAACAAAAACAAACAAACAAAAAACTTGTCCAGTGCTACCCAGCCAGTAAGAACAGAGTCAAGATTGGCATCAAAGATCTTGAGTCCAGAGTCTAGAATTTGTGCTCTTGCCAGGCAGTGGTGGCACACGCCTTTAATCCCAGCGCTTGGGAGGCAGAGGCAGGCAGATTTCTGAGTTCGAGGCCAGCCTGGTCTACAGAGGGGCTTCCAGGACAGCCAAAGCTACACAGAGAAACCGTGCCTCAAAAAAACAAAAAAAAAAAAAAAAAAGAACAGAGTCAAAAGATCTTGAGTCCAGAGTCTAGAATTTGTGCTCTTGAGCCCACTTTCCCCTCCCTTATCTTAGTACCAGTTTGTCATTAAAATTGTGTGTGTGTGTGTGTGTGTGTGTGTGTGTGTGTGTGTGTGCTCGTGCACACATGTGCTCTTGCCATGTGATATGGTACAAAAGGAGTCAGATCTCTGGAGAGTTGCAGATCGTCGTGAGCTGCCCAACGTGGGAACTGGGAACCAAACATGACTCCTTGGGAAGAACGGAATCTGTTCTTAATCACCGACCCATTTCTCCCTAATATTGTTTTTTTAGCCCAAGTTAAAGGGAAGTTCACCCGGCCACCTAATGTGTACCCTTCTGCACTGACGAATCGGGAACAACCTTGGGAAGAGTGACCTGCCTGCTGTGTACAGACACCCGTTTCTTCACCACAGCAGATAAAATCACAGTCTCCACGTCACAGATGTGGCTCGCATACAGATCTCTAGCCTGTGCTTTGATGTAAAACAGCCCCGAGGAATTAAAAACTGACTTTTGCACTAAAACGCATAAACTGCTACAAACGAAAAATATAAACAAACCTTTAGAGAAAACTATTGAAAACCCATACAGGAGCAATTTAGTTATTGTCACGGAGACAGTTGAATCATTCCCCTGATTGGCTATATCTAAAATTATAAGCAAAACACAAATCTAAGAATAAAATAAACATTTAAGTTAATCCAATGTTTCTTTGATTTAAATGGTTCTTTTTAAATACCAAAAAAAATAAGGGGGAGGTGTGTGTGTGTATGTGTGTGTGTGTGTGTGTGTGCGTGCGCACGCGTGCGTGTGTGTGTGTGTGTGTGTGTGTGTGTGTGTGTGTCTGTGTGTCTATGCGTCTCTGTGTTACTCATGTTTGAAGTCAGGGCTTCATGAACATCAGGCAAACACTGAGATCCACATCCAGGCCCATTGTTCCCTGGTAACGGGTCTGATATGTTTTGCCCTGAATTGAACAATATTTTCCTGGAGCAGTATAAAATTATTCAATAACACAACAGCTATCGATCTCCTTGTATCTTTAGGTCTACAACATTCACTAACGACAGCACCCTGTTTAAAAAGAAAGTAGAGGCTGGTAGAATTCATGCAGGGTTACCACAAGAAGGACATCCGGAAAAAATACAAAGTATTGAGTTAGAAAGGGTCAACAAACAGTGAAAACTGTAAATTGGCAAGTAGAGGCCATTAGTTAAAAATTCCTCTATTATTTAGGGAATTGAGGAAAGTGTTCTCAGTCAACCTGGAAAGAAAGAAGAAGAAAGAAGGAAGGAAGGGAGAGGGGGAGAGGAGGGAGAGAGAGAGAGAAAGAGAGAGAGAGATTCATTTTGACTAGCCGCATGCGTGCTGCAAACCTTCAGTTTAGAGACATAGCCCATCTCTTCTTCCTCTAACACTCCCTACCATGTTGTTAATTTGTGTGTGATACACATGCATACATGTGTGTAGTGTGTGAAGGTCAGGGATGGAAGTTGGGTGTCTTCCTCAATCACTTTCCACATTGCTGATTTCAAACCAGTGTTACTTTTGTGGCTGTGATAAAATTACATGGGTAAAAGCATCCTATAGACGAAATGTTTGTTTTGGCTTTTGCTTTCTGGGAGTTAGAGCCTATAACGTCAGGGATGACATGGCACCATGTGAACAGAGCTGGAAGCAGAGGATACCGTCTCCACCCACAAGCAGGAAACAGTGAGAAGACAGGAAGTGGAGCTATGAACTCTCAAAGGCCACACACACACCCTGTTATGTGTCTCCTCCATATTCTAAAGGTTCCATAACCTCCTTGTATTCGTTAGGGTTTCTATTCCTGCACAAACATCCCTTTCCTCCCCAACCTGCTTCTTGATCATGATGTTTGTGCAGGAATAGAAACCCTGGCTAAGACACTCCCCCAAACAGTACCATCAACAGAGGACCCAGTTTTCAAACACACACGTCTACAAGGGACATCTCTCATTCAAGCCACCAGAATATCTCTCACTGAACCTGAAGTGCCCCCGCAAGGCAAGACTGTCTGTCCAGAACATTCCACGAATCCAAGTGTCTCCATCTCTCCGGCACAGGGTTTATTGGCTTGCATCACCATGTGTGCCTAGCTTTTCATGTGGGTAGAGCTCCAGGCTCAAGCCCTCCTGCAGCATGGCTCTTTACTGACAGAACCATTTCTGCAGCACCTTAAGCAGAATTTAATTAATATCTTATTTTTGTCTCCTGATCCCAACCAGTGAGATCCAAAGACAGAAATCACACATTTCTTCGACATCTAATGCTGATTCTTTCATTCATTCACTCACTCGTTCATTCACTCATTCATTCATTCATTCATTCATTCATTGATGTAATACTATTGAATACCTCTATAGGCAGTGTTCTATTCTAGGAGCAACTACCATCAGTGAACAAAACATACGTTTACTGTATAAGTGACTTGCTATCCTAATTGTGATTTTAATAAGCTCAAATCAATGTATACACCAAATGGTGCTTAAGCCTTATAATTATGACCCTCCTATGCTATAAAGGAAAAAAACTGGGACAGAGAGAGTTTAAGCAACTTTTTTTAAGAAACAGAAGTGACAAAGGGCGGCGGTGGCGTACCCCTTTAATCCCAGCACTTGGGAGGCAGAGGCAGGCAGATTTCTGAGTTCGAGGCCAGCTTGGTCTACAGAGTGAGTTCCAGGACAGCCAGGGCTATACAGAGAAACCCTGTCTCAAAAATCAAAATCAAAAACAAAACAAACAAACAAAAAAAAACCAGAAGTGACAAGACATGAACGTGAGCAGGCCAGTTCTTGAAATAGTGTTCACACCCAGTCCTCTGTGTGTGCTATCACATGCACACTGCTGTTCACACCCAGTCCTCTGTGTGTGCTATCACATGCATACTGCTAAGCGTATCCATATGGATAACAACCTGCCTAATATCAAAAGCTAAGATGGGAGTAACAGCCAAGTTGTGGATGTCAGAACATTCTCTATATTCTTTGTAAGCATGAGGGTTGGTACAGCACAGAAAAACCAACATAGAACTCCCTCACATCGTTAAAAATGAGACTCAGAGTCTGGGGAGATGGCTCAGTCCATAAAGTACTTGATGCGCAGTCATGAGGATCTGAGTTTGGACTGACAACACCCAGACAAAAGGCAGGAAGGGCCATCCTAGCCTTGTTACCCCAGCGTCGAGAAGGCGGAGGCAGCATCACTCGATCTCAGATCATCATCATACAGGTTATCAGCTGCAAAATACCTAACATGGTACCTTTATACATTTTGTGATTATAGTAAGGTGAAATACAAAATGTATACTTGCAAAAAAAGAAAGAAAGAGAGAAAGAAAAGAAGGAAGGAAGGAAGGAAGGAAGGAAGGAAGGAAGGAAGGAAGGAAGGGAGGGAGGGAGGGAGGGAGGAAGAGAGAGAAAGAAAGAGAGAAATGGAGGGAGGAAGAGAGAGAGAAAGAAA
>JADRCD010241734.1:0-10328 GCA_019843815.1 Montemys delectorum
GGGTTAGGGTTAGGGTTAGGGTTAGGGTTAGGGTTAGGGTTAGGGTTGGAGTTGGGGTTAGGGTTAGAGTTAGAGTTAGGGCTAGGGCTAAGACTAGGGCTAGGGCTAAGACTAGGGCTAGGGTTAGAGTTAGGGTTAGGGTTGGAGTTGGAGTTGGGGTTAGGGTTAGGAAAGCAAATAATAAGACAGCAGTGTCTAATTTAGATTAATTAAACTTCATCAGGCTTAGCACCTGTCACAACATCAAAGAAGATCAATAGCCTTCATTGCAACCAAGTTTCAAGCAATAAATTAAACAATTCCAGCCAAATAATCATAGATAATAGAGGAAAGATTGTTATCTTCTATTACTAGTCGTCTCCCAAATCTTACCTCTCAGCCTAAAAGTTGGATAGAAGCCTCATTCTCTTTTGAACTCTTACAATGGGAAAAACTAATAAAAGACGAATACATAGAAATTTTTCCATTCTTTTCAACGAGCGACTTAATACCAAATCTCTTAGCCAACTGGGGGAAGTTTTACATATGAGGTGCCACTATATTTTTTTTCCTATAATCTCAAAGTTACAGCTGGCTTTATTTTTTACTTATTATTGATAAATTTAACTTTCTCTTTCCAAATTGTAAGTCTGAGGCACAAATTTATTTCCATGTAGTACTTTCCTGATGTTAAATTTTGTTCTCAAATTGCTTGCAAGTCCCTAAAGATTCTCAACGACTATGTGAATATTTGCAGTTCCCCAACTCTGACTCTCCTCACATCTGTGTTCTGCACTGTCCTAAACAATTTGATCTAGGTTAGAACATTTCACTCATTCCGCAGAGCAGATCCATGTCATGGAGAGACCATAATGCATTCTGACAGCGTGCCGGAAAGAGGGAAGGTGGGCAAGTATGAACACTAATAAGAAGAGATGAGAGAACCTGCTGTTTGGAAACTTAACCTCCGCCTTCCATAATTTCATACATAAGCCAGGAGTGGCACAATCTAGAAATCTCATACAGACAGTCTTGCCAGACTTTCAGCACACCTAGATAGTTTCATGCTTAGTCGACAAGCACTATTTGCAACATCTATGCACCCAAATTGGTGGGAGGTGACCTATTAGAGATCAGAGAGAGAACCCAATTTTGGGAAGAGCTTGAAATCTGCATAATTTTCCCAAACTCTTTTCTATATAAAAAGAATGGTCTGGTTCTCAGTGGTTAGCAGTACAAACAATGTGGTTTGGATCTTTTCAATGGGAGGTCATAATCTGGGAATTATAGCATGTCAACAGCTGAAGAAGCCACACCCCGACTATGATATTAGTGGACTGAGTGTATTAAAAACCTGAGACTGTACTATCTAATGAGGGGGAATCCCAGAGTGTGATGAGCAGATGGTGAAGGGTCTGCATTAGGGTTGATTGATTACTCCGGTGGTTTTAGCGTTTTGAAAGGAAAGGATTCTGGCCAAGAATAAAGGAACAAGATGCACTCCAGTCACAGTAAGAAGAATTCATCTGTCACTCTTCTCAAAACCAGAAAATATTGTCTCAACAGATACTATCCTGAGGGGTTTTTTTTAAGTCCCTCTTAAAACAGAGGTCAGAAGGAATCTGGAGAGACGGTGCAGTGGTTAAGAGAAATACTGCTCTTGCTCTTTAAGAGGACCTGGGCTCCATTCCTTGCACCCACACAGAGACTCACAGCTGCTGTTAACTCCAGTTCCAGGGGATCCAATGCCCTCTTAAGGTTTCCACAGGGTCCTGCATGAACATGGTGCACATACATACACTCACTCACACACATACACATTAAATAAAAAATTAAGTAAATAATATTTTTCTTAAAAAAAAAGAAAAAGAAAACTACAAGAAAGCCAGCATGCTACCCAAAACATTCAGCGACATTTTTTTTCATTGTAAATAAACATAGAAAGGGGGGTACCAAATGTCTAAAGGAGAAAAATGCTGAAAACAGTTTTTTAAAAAGTATTGTGTGTTGACAGTAGCATATTTGGTGTAGGGGGCAGGGGGAGAAAGGGGGGTTGGGCAGTGTGCGCATGTAGAGACAAAAGGGGCATTTATGGAGTCATTTCTCTCCTTCTATCTACTCTGTGCCTGGGCTTCAGCCTCCAGTCATTTGGCTTCTGCCGCAAGTGCCCTTTATCTGCTGAGCCATCTAACCAGCCTGACAGAGGCACTTGGAGAGTTTGCTGCAGTTCCTTCCATTGTATTAATTTGACACCTTGAAAGTGGGATTTGAAAGATACTCTTTTGCTACATATTTGCAGTTCAGGGCTATCATTTTTTTTTTATCATCCCGGTGACAAGTGTGGTAGCAAACCCCACACACATTGGGAGCCTGGGCAGTGTTATAATTTCTAAGGAGACAACTACAACATCAATATGATCATAGTCAAAAGCAGGAAGTGATCGAAGGCAAAACAGCATTTCCAAATTCTGCCGTTGGAAAGAATCTTTCCCCACGCATGGTCCCACATTCTAAATCAGTATCAATAATCAATCTCCACATGTTCCCATGCGCCCTTACTAAGTTTTCTTTTTAAACGCCCAGAGAATAAGGAAGTTTTTTTGTTATTTGAAGTAAAAATAAATTACATTTAAAAATCAGCCTTAAAATCAGGAACAGAATTCTGAGTAACATCAGGTGCTGGCTCTCACTGCTAATTGAAGTGACTGCTTTTAGCAAACCCCGTAGCCGCTAAAAGCCTCTGTGGCTACGAGGCTCCTTCACCAGCACCAAGGGCACAAGGCTATTGGCTGTCTTCTCCCAGAGCTACATCTACAAAATTTGCTAACCAAAATAGGGATCCAACTGCATCGCTTAAACATATAGGGAGGAAAATCTTAAGGATGTCACTGGACGAAAATGCAGACATATTTCAGTCTGAATGGCTTGGGTAAAGTAGCAGACCCTTACCGGATGCTGTTTGAAACCTTGTATGATGTGGAGCTGCCTACAAAATGAAAAGCCATTAGCCTATTCTTGGTTACCTTCTTGCCAGGGCACCAACCAGCTGGTGCACTGCGGTTTTGGAAAAATAATGTGAACTTTGTGTCAATAATTGTGTTTCTGTAGGATGCTTGTTCTGAGAAGGGGAAAGTCTTACTTTAAATTGGACTGTACTTTATCATTTAAGTCTCCTGGCCTGAATAGCAACTCTCTCTGTTGGAGTTTTTTGTTTGCTTGTTTGTTTTTGTCTGAGTGTTCCTAAATTTACAGTTTCATTCACATATGCTTACTTTAAAAACAAAAACAAAAACAAAAAACTACATTTGAACGATGTAGTGAATGAGTTCATGAAACATTCAGGGTCGGACAATACTTTTTCAGAAATCTCATTGGTCTCATTCATTCCCCACGCTCCTTAGCTACACGTGTTGTGTAATGGCTAAACTATTAGAAAGAAGTTACTGAGAATAAGTGGGGAGGGAAAAAAATCTAAAACTGGCATCATTAAAATGATCCCACTTTTCACCTAAATAGTAAGTCTTCTCCGTCCCCAGAATTAAGGACCAGGATATGTAAATACTATGCAAATGAGCATATATTCACTCTTTCATGTCTGTGACATATCATAGCCCACAGCTAGCCTTTCCCTAAAGAAATGGACACCACATATTTTAGGCACGCTTGTCTAAGTTCATATGGCAAAGCTGAGTTTAGCCATAGCTTGAGCCCACTCAGGCTGAACTTGAATACATCTCCTTAAATAATCTAAGTTGTCTCCCAAATGCCGGTATGAGTGTTGAAGTCAGTGAAGCAGCAGCTAGCTCACACGGAAGCAGTTTCCTGGGTTTTTGTTTTCTGTGGTTTGGGTTTTGTATTCTTTCTCCTACTTGGGTTAGCTTTGCACAACCCCCAGCTCTTAGAACAAACGTTTAACCAAGCCAGCGAGAATGCCCTGCACCCGGACCTTTCTTTCCCCCATTGAGAAAGCATGTTGTTGTTTTTGTTTTCTACTTTTCTTTTAATCACAGCCACAAAATTAGGACTGATTTCCAGAACAAAGCCAACCTGATTGGCACAGACTTCTCAAATCTTGTCTCTTGGGAAATTACGCATTTAGAGCAAAACAGAATCTGCCTGAAAAGGTCTTATTTTGGGGTCAGCATTAGAAGAGGCCTCAACTTCAGGAAAATCAGAGGATTGTTTCTCACCTCGAAGGCAAACCACTTTTGAAAGCCTGGGAAAATTATACCTAGTCATTTTAAATTGTCATTGAAAAGCTAGGAAATGATTTCACTCCAATATGTCTCTCCAGTGTTTCTGAAAGAAAACCATAGGAGTTTTTTTTTTTTAATCCCTAAAGAAGGGCTGACAAGATGGCTCAGCAGGTAAAGATGCTTGCTGCCTCGCCAACCATTCAGAGTTCAATCCCCAGGACTCTACTATTATTGTTCTGCTAAATGGACACCATGTTAAACCAGCTCCTAATGATTTAGGATTACACCCATAGATTAGGGCCTCTCTCAATCCTCACTAGAGAAACTTGTATTTGCAGTAGATGTCAGTTAACACAGACTGGTCAAGGTGCAGATAATAAGAGACTATGGAATGTTCAACCTTAAACAGGACACCTACATGACATCCTGTCCTCCCATGGCTTGGTGATCATTGAGGAAGATTGAGAGGGGTGGGGTAAAGCTTGTAAGAACTAGAGACAGTGGGTAACTACAGTGAAACAGTGGGTTTTCCAGACACAGCAGGACGGTTGCACATATGAACTCATGGTGGTTGCACTTACAGGGTGCACCAGACCTGCACAAACTGGAGGCCATACCCAGCATGGGGTTTGGGACAAGGGCACAAAGCCCCACCCCTCAGTGAGGAGCTATTCACAATTGATAGCTATTGGGAGAGGAGAGTCCATTTTCCTTAAGAGTGTGTGGCCCCAGAGGTGGGTCACACATCTAAGAGTATACGGGCAACACAAATTGGACTTGATGGTTCAGAGAGAGAGAGAGAGAGAGAGAGAGAGAGAGAGAACAGGAAGTTGGGAAGATACAGAAGGGCATGTAGATTTGGGAGAAGAGGGACAGAGAAGTGACTACAGTCAAAACCCCTTGTACAAAATTTCTCAAAGAACTTATTAACAAAGGAAAATGCAGAATCTGTTTATACATCAGCTCTTACTTGATCATAAAAAACAAGGTCATATCGTGCCACATAAAGAACCCTTGGAAACATCATAGTATGCAAAACAAGACCGACTTAAAAGGCCGTGGAGTATATTGTTCCATTTCACAGAAAAGTTCAAACCAGCATTCCACAGAAACAAAAAGAGATGCTCTAAATTAGAGTGTAGTGGTGGCTGCTCAGCTCTGTCCATTTTATACATTCCAAGGGTGGATTTTAAGTCACCTGAAATATGTCTTGACAAAACTGAACAATAGTATTTAGAAGTATTATCCACCATGACTGCACATCCTCTTCAAACTCATCCCTTGAAAACACAAACATGTGACAAGGGAGTGGTTGGAAGGAAAAAGAAATAACAGTGGCTACTTTTAAATCCATAAATATCTACCATCCAGAATGAAACAGTGGTCTGAGCATTTATCTCTCTGAGACAATTCTGTAGTAAGGGAAAGAATGTATCCAGGGCTTGCTTCCCACAGCTCATTTGCCTACTCAGTGGTTCATTCATTAAATACCCTTGCTGCCTCTTAGAATCTATCTGTTGTGTGCACACTGATTCTCCTGGACTCCCTGGACACTCACCATCTAGAACATTCAGGATATATAGCATTTCCCTATCACTCTTTCCATCCATTGACCACTAAAAGACTAGAAGAAGAAAAAAAAACTTTGATTTACTCACATCAAAAATCAAAGCATTCAGTAAAGAAAAGATGAATGTAGATAACTAGAGTAATGTAAAAATGATACAACCAGACTAAGATGTCCTGACTGGACCTAGAAAATCAATGGCAAAACCTCTCTTTAGCCCCTTCTTAGTATTTACCATTGCTATGACATATTATGTATACTCTTTTAATTTGGTATTGATTGTCAACCTGATCCGTAAAGACATTTCCATGAAGAAATAGCTGAAGGGGGGAGCCCCTCTCCAGTGTGGGCAGCACCTACAGTACCCCTGATCTAAAGAGATGTGAGGGCAAGGTAGGGCTGTTTTTGCCTACTTTAACTTTGCTCCTTGCTGATTAGTATGCCTACGCTGCTGCCGCCGCTGCCATGTTTTTCGAGGTTTTGAGCCCCCGCTTCTTTAGCCTTCCAACACAAACTAAAAATCAGTAACTCCTCATGCATCCTCCAGGCTTTCAGCACCAAATTTGGTAGAGTTGAGGCATCCAGCTTTGTGAATGGGGAAGTTCACAGGGGGTCCCTAGCCTCGCTGGAATGCAGACAGCCTCTGGTACAGTTGCCAGCACTTCCTCCCTAAGCCAATCTAGTAAACCTCTTTCCATAGCACTATCCACCCTCTCAGCTCTGTGCACGCTGACCACCCTGGCTACACAGCAACCCGATATTAGCTGTGTTTTACAGATAAGACCTCCAAAAAAAAACAATAACAAAAACAAACAAACAAAAAACTTGTCCAGTGCTACCCAGCCAGTAAGAACAGAGTCAAGATTGGCATCAAAGATCTTGAGTCCAGAGTCTAGAATTTGTGCTCTTGCCAGGCAGTGGTGGCACACGCCTTTAATCCCAGCGCTTGGGAGGCAGAGGCAGGCAGATTTCTGAGTTCGAGGCCAGCCTGGTCTACAGAGGGGCTTCCAGGACAGCCAAAGCTACACAGAGAAACCGTGCCTCAAAAAAACAAAAAAAAAAAAAAAAAAGAACAGAGTCAAAAGATCTTGAGTCCAGAGTCTAGAATTTGTGCTCTTGAGCCCACTTTCCCCTCCCTTATCTTAGTACCAGTTTGTCATTAAAATTGTGTGTGTGTGTGTGTGTGTGTGTGTGTGTGTGCTCGTGCACACATGTGCTCTTGCCATGTGATATGGTACAAAAGGAGTCAGATCTCTGGAGAGTTGCAGATCGTCGTGAGCTGCCCAACGTGGGAACTGGGAACCAAACATGACTCCTTGGGAAGAACGGAATCTGTTCTTAATCACCGACCCATTTCTCCCTAATATTGTTTTTTTAGCCCAAGTTAAAGGGAAGTTCACCCGGCCACCTAATGTGTACCCTTCTGCACTGACGAATCGGGAACAACCTTGGGAAGAGTGACCTGCCTGCTGTGTACAGACACCCGTTTCTTCACCACAGCAGATAAAATCACAGTCTCCACATCACAGATGTGGCTCGCATACAGATCTCTAGCCTGTGCTTTGATGTAAAACAGCCCCGAGGAATTAAAAACTGACTTTTGCACTAAAACGCATAAACTGCTACAAACGAAAAATATAAACAAACCTTTAGAGAAAACTATTGAAAACCCATACAGGAGCAATTTAGTTATTGTCACGGAGACAGTTGAATCATTCCCCTGATTGGCTGTATCTAAAATTATAAGCAAAACACAAATCTAAGAATAAAATAAACATTTAAGTTAATCCAATGTTTCTTTGATTTAAATGGTTCTTTTTAAATACCAAAAAAAATAAGGGGGAGGTGTGTGTGTGTATGTGTGTGTGTGTGTGTGTGTGCGTGCGCACGCGTGCGTGTGTGTGTGTGTGTGTGTGTGTGTGTGTGTCTGTGTGTGTGTGTGTCTGTGTGTCTGTGTGTCTATGCGTCTCTGTGTTACTCATGTTTGAAGTCAGGGCTTCATGAACATCAGGCAAACACTGAGATCCACATCCAGGCCCATTGTTCCCTGGTAACGGGTCTGATATGTTTTGCCCTGAATTGAACAATATTTTCCTGGAGCAGTATAAAATTATTCAATAACACAACAGCTATCGATCTCCTTGTATCTTTAGGTCTACAACATTCACTAACGACAGCACCCTGTTTAAAAAGAAAGTAGAGGCTGGTAGAATTCATGCAGGGTTACCACAAGAAGGACATCCGGAAAAAATACAAAGTATTGAGTTAGAAAGGGTCAACAAACAGTGAAAACTGTAAATTGGCAAGTAGAGGCCATTAGTTAAAAATTCCTCTATTATTTAGGGAATTGAGGAAAGTGTTCTCAGTCAACCTGGAAAGAAAGAAGAAGAAAGAAGGAAGGAAGGGAGAGGGGGAGAGGAGGGAGAGAGAGAGAGAAAGAGAGAGAGAGATTCATTTTGACTAGCCGCATGCGTGCTGCAAACCTTCAGTTTAGAGACATAGCCCATCTCTTCTTCCTCTAACACTCCCTACCATGTTGTTAATTTGTGTGTGATACACATGCATACATGTGTGTAGTGTGTGAAGGTCAGGGATGGAAGTTGGGTGTCTTCCTCAATCACTTTCCACATTGCTGATTTCAAACCAGTGTTACTTTTGTGGCTGTGATAAAATTACATGGGTAAAAGCATCCTATAGACGAAATGTTTGTTTTGGCTTTTGCTTTCTGGGAGTTAGAGCCGATAATGTCAGGGATGACATGGCACCATGTGAACAGAGCTGGAAGCAGAGGATACCGTCTCCACCCACAAGCAGGAAACAGTGAGAGGACAGGAAGTGGAGCTATGAACTCTCAAAGGCCACACACACACCCTGTTATGTGTCTCCTCCATATTCTAAAGGTTCCATAACCTCCTTGTATTCGTTAGGGTTTCTATTCCTGAACAAACATCCCTTTCCTCCCCAACCTGCTTCTTGATCATGATGTTTGTGCAGGAATAGAAACCCTGGCTAAGACACTCCCCCAAACAGTACCATCAACAGAGGACCCAGTTTTCAAACACACACGTCTACAAGGGACATCTCTCATTCAAGCCACCAGAATATCTCTCACTGAACCTGAAGTGTCCCCGCAAGGCAAGACTGTCTGTCCAGAACATTCCACGAATCCAAGTGTCTCCATCTCTCCGGCACAGGGTTTATTGGCTTGCATCACCATGTGTGCCTAGCTTTTCATGTGGGTAGAGCTCCAGGCTCAAGCCCTCCTGCAGCATGGCTCTTTACTGACAGAACCATTTCTGCAGCACCTTAAGCAGAATTTAATTAATATCTTATTTTTGTCTCCTGATCCCAACCAGTGAGATCCAAAGACAGAAATCACACATTTCTTCGACATCTAATGCTGATTCTTTCATTCATTCACTCACTCGTTCATTCACTCATTCATTCATTCATTCATTCATTGATGTAATACTATTGAATACCTCTATAGGCAGTGTTCTATTCTAGGAGCAACTACCATCAGTGAACAAAACATACGTTTACTGTATAAGTGACTTGCTATCCTAATTGTGATTTTAATAAGCTCAAATCAATGTATACACCAAATGGTGCTTAAGCCTTATAATTATGACCCTCCTATGCTATAAAGGAAAAAAACTGGGACAGAGAGAGTTTAAGCAACTTTTTTTAAGAAACAGAAGTGACAAAGGGCGGCGGTGGCGTACCCCTTTAATCCCAGCACTTGGGAGGCAGAGGCAGGCAGATTTCTGAGTTCGAGGCCAGCTTGGTCTACAGAGTGAGTTCCAGGACAGCCAGGGCTATACAGAGAAACCCTGTCTCAAAAATCAAAATCAAAAACAAAACAAACAAACAAAAAAAAACCAGAAGTGACAAGACATGAACGTGAGCAGGCCAGTTCTTGAAATAGTGTTCACACCCAGTCCTCTGTGTGTGCTATCACATGCACACTGCTGTTCACACCCAGTCCTCTGTGTGTGCTATCACATGCATACTGCTAAGCGTATCCATATGGATAACAACCTGCCTAATATCAAAAGCTAAGATGGGAGTAACAGCCAAGTTATGGATGTCAGAACATTCTCTATATTCTTTGTAAGCATGAGGGTTGGTACAGCACAGAAAAACCAACATAGAACTCCCTCACATCGTTAAAAATGAGACTCAGAGTCTGGGGAGATGGCTCAGTCCATAAAGTACTTGATGTGCAGTCATGAGGATCTGAGTTTGGACTGACAACACCCAGACAAAAGGCAGGAAGGGCCATCCTAGCCTTGTTACCCCAGCGTCGAGAAGGCGGAGGCAGCATCACTCGATCTCGGATCATCATCATACAGGTTATCAGCTGCAAAATACCTAACATGGTACCTTTATACATTTTGTGATTATAGTAAGGTGAAATACAAAATGTATACTTGCAAAAAAAGAAAGAAAGAGAGAAAGAAAAGAAGGAAGGAAGGAAGGAAGGAAGGAAGGAAGGAAGGAAGGAAGGAAGGGAGGGAGGGAGGGAGGGAGGAAGAGAGAGAAAGAAAGAGAGAAATGGAGGGAGGAAGAGAGAGAGAAAGAAA
>JADRCD010241743.1:0-11442 GCA_019843815.1 Montemys delectorum
TTGTGGATGATGTGATAGTGTACATAAGGTGCCCCCGAAATTCCACCAGAGAACAGCTACACCTGATAAACAACCTCAGCAAAGTGGTTGGATATGAAATTAACTCAAATCAGTAGCCTTCCTATACTCAAAGGATAAACAGGTTGAGAAAGAAATTAGGGAAATGACACCCTTTACAATAGTCACAAATAATATAAAATATCTTGGTGTGACCCTAACCAAACAAGCTAAAGATTTGTATGACAAGAACTTCAAGTTCCTGAAGAAAGAAATCGAAGAAGATCTTAGAAGATGGAAAGATCTCCCATGATCATAGATTGGTAGAATTAATAAAGTAAAAATGGCCATCTTACCAAAAGCAATCTCCAGATTCAGTGCAATCCGCATCAAAATTCCAACTCAGTTCTTCACAGAGATAGAAAGAACAATTCTAAACTTCATATGGAATAACAACAACAACAACAACAACAACAAAAACCAGGATAGCAAAAACAATTCTACAACTTAGAATATTTTCAAACTACAAACAGCCCATGGCCATCATCAGGTGAATGAGTAAATGAACCGTGGTATGTTTATACAAATAGATAATTCTAAAGCACAGGGGAGTCTCAAACAAATTGAGTAAAAAGAACTCAGAGGGAAAAACAATGTTCAACAGTTCCACTTGTAGGAAATTCCAAAAAGATAGAACTTCGTATATAGAGCAAGAGATACGAGCAGCAACTTCCTGCGGCAGTGACGGGATGTGTCCCTGAGGATTCTGAGGTGACCGCATATAGGCATAAACTTCCAAGCTGCTAGAAATGTCCCATGCATGGCTTGGGATGATGGGTTTACAGACATGTGCATGCATAGTCAGTTAGATAGACATATAACCCTTAAGGTGGAGCATTTTATAGACATGCCTATAGAATTCCTTCTCTTCTTGTCAAGCCATTAATCTTGTTGAATCTCTAGAATGTCATTCTGATACCACACAGCCATTTGTTTTTGTTGTTGACAACCATTTCTTTTTAAATTTTGTATTTTAACAGTCATTGATTTTCCTCTTTCATTAAGAAGTAAATTTCTGGGGACAAATATTAATAAAGCTATCCTGTGCTTTTTCTCCCAAGTGACATCTCATGTGTTGGGAACACCTGGCTTACTGCCTAGCAAGGGAAATCCTTGGAGAGGTTGTGAGAATCAAGGTCCCTGCCCCCAGCACAACTTTTATCTAAATAAAGTAAAGAATGGAAAAATTCATGAGTAATTAAGAATATGATGATATCATTTTAACACAATGGTCTTAGTATTTTATAATCACTTATTTTAATGATTTGGCCATTCTTAAGCAAACATTGGTGATCCCTAGGAAATTCATAAACATTATATTACATCATTTTCTCCTAATCATTTTGAGCTAAATATTTCATATTTTATTTGGAAGGAAAATAACCCAGTTCACCCAAATATAGATAATAATGTCTGGGAATCAAGCATTAATGTATTTTCTCATAATTCTTTTACTTGGTAGACATTGATGTTTATTTTTAAAATTCATATGCACATATTCACACACATCATACACACATACACATACACACACATCGTACACACTCACACATATGCACATACACAGACATTGCCCATGTGCATTTTACATGTGTGCACACATCACACACATACACATTATACACACATACACACACACACATACAGACATATAACACACACATGCACACACAAAACACACGCACATGCATCACATGTGCACACAAGTATGCACATTTCACACATGCACACACATCACACACATACATCATACATGCACACATCACACACATACACATACAGACATGCAACACTCGTGCACACATACATGTATGCAGCACACATATGTGGTTGTAAAATATTCATGTGATTACCTATTGTAACAATATTGTAACAACTTGGAAATTTGATTTAACTTTACCTTACATACTGAGTTTTATTTTAGGAAAATAAAATTCATTTTTAAATATTTCACAAGAGATTCAGATAAGTACTTGTTGGGGGTGGGCAGCCAGAATAGGATGCTAAGAAGAGAACAGGTGATTATCCATCTCCAAAATCAATTTAAGAATAAAAGGCATTTCTGACAAGGAATGAGCCAGAAGTGCAGTGAAAAGAAAGCATTTTGCAGAAAACATACTTGAAAGCACATCATATTTAATTTTTCCTCAGAACTTTGAAAAATTTTATGGGAACAGACATCAGATTGGAGGAAGCAATCAGATTTGGAAGAGAAGTGAAGAATCCCCTTTCTGCTTTCATCAAACTAATTCTGAACACAAAATACTCTGGTTGCTTCCTTCTCAGTCCAGTGCCATTTTTGTCTCCTACATTGTCTGTGTTCTAAACTCCTAGGTACTGATCTGTCGTCAACACTCCTGTACTGTGGCGGGTGGGGCTTTGTCAGGCGTGTGATGGGCTCCAGTCCTCTGGAGGACCGAGACATACCATCCTTTGTTTGTTTCTCTATATCCCACGACTGTGGAGGCATGAACACCATCTTCCTCAAAGAGGAGGAGAGGTATCAGTAGGTTGTGGCTGCTCCTCCAACAACCTTCCACCCAACGCCATAGCACCAATAAGTTTATGTGGTAGATTTCCCTATTAGGACTAAGAGTTTTTAGGGGTGTGTTTATGCCCTGGGCTTAAATGTCCCCATGAAGACCATGCTGCAGGCTTAGTCAGGAGCCTAGGCAGTGTTCATAAGGGCTGGCATCTTTAGGAGGTGGAGCCTCATGGTTGGGAACAAACTCATGGAGGGGACAGTGGGGCTTTGATCTCTCTCTCTGTATGTGTGCATGTGTGTATGTCTCTGTGTGTGTGTGTGTGTGTGTGTGTGCACGTGCACACACGTGTGTGTGTGTGTGTGTGTCTGTTTGTCTCACTTACTCACACCATCCCCTTCGTGACCACTATGAACACAACATATTCTGCCCCACTTTGTGTTTTCCACCATGACTTATTGCCTAGCAAGAGGCCCAATAGCCACCATGGGATGATGCCTCCAAAACTGTGATCCAAGGTAAATGTTCTTTCCTTTGACTTGATTACCTCACGTATCTTGCCACAGCAACAGAAAGTATATCAATATAATCTTGAGAATTTTTTTACCCATTTCTTAATTCTTCCTAACAGTGCATCCTAAAAGTCTAAGAAATATTCGTTGGATCAAAGTATGACTGTGAGAACTAGGCCAGAAGGGGTGAATTTTAGCCCTCTAAAACATGCATTCACTGTTCAATATTGTTCAGGAATATTGAACAGCTGCTTGGGCCTCAGCTTCCTCATCTATGTGAACAGGGAGCACTAGGTTAGGTCATGATAAAAGGTGTCCTTCAGCCTGAGAGTCTGTGATTTGCTAAAGACAGAGCTAAGATACATCTATGTCTACTCACTAACAAATAGCGAGGCAGGACTCAGTCCTCATCATTTGACCCCTGAAAACAGCTTGACTGTGTGAGTTAGTAAGTAACTTGATACCAGCACCCATCTGTTAGGTGGCTTTCTCTCCTAAATTCCCTCTATCTGGAATTTAAGGACCCCCCCCCAGGTCAGAATATTTTAGAGAGAGCTATACATTATAAAAAGAATCATATCAGGAAAACACAGGGTGGAGTAGATAGGCAATGGCACCAGTGGTCTGAAGAGCTGGGTGACCTGTTCCTGTGTTATTTGCCAAGCATCCTTGATCTTGCTCCACTGCCTGCTCAGGGATGACAGTGTTTGCTGAGAGGGGTTTCCATGAATGTATGTGGGCAGAATCCCTGCGTTTCCTGCATACACTGGTTGAGCACTGTTCCTATTCTGTTTTACTTATGGACATAAACTTGTCCAGTCTTCACAACAAAGGCGACCAAAACTAAGGTATGCAAGGCAGTGAGCCAACAGAGAATGAGGCAGGCCTCAGTCCTCATCGCTTGACTCTGAAGGAAGGATAACAGTGAGTCACATGGTGGTGTGAGAGAGGAATGATTCTGCTGTTAAGATAATAAGTACTCAATGCCTTGCTTTCCAAACAGTCTTGCCTATGTGCAGACTAGTTTCCAGACCACTCACATTTGTTGAGAAAGCCAGTTACCATTCCCTGGAGACCAGCGATGTTGTTACATTAGCTGTTTGTCTGAATTTCATCCTGGTCTGGTGGGCCTTGTCCGCTGGCCTTGTCTGAGGGAATGCAGCTGCGCTGTCAGCATTGTGAGACAGGTGGGCTTCTTGATGAGTTACAGAATGACAATGGAGGCAAAGCAGTGGTCTCTCCTTCCAGCCAGGAGATGCTTGTCAGCTCACTCTCCAGAAAGAGTTCATCACAGACACTTTCCACGTCCCTAGAATTCAGTAAACCTCATGTACAGAAGACAAGAATAATTCTATTCTCATTCATTTTCCTTCAGTTATTATCCATGTATTCACATAAAATCATTAAAAATAAAACTGGAACACAGAGACACTTCCTCACACACAAGGGAAATTGTCTTCTGAGGCTGGTAAGTTCTCTCCTCATCCTACCAGGACCAGGATGTTTTGGTCATTAAGTCTGAGTCTTTCAACAAGCATTATTTAGAAGAAAATCACAGCTATTGGCTTTTATTCCAAAACATTTTTGCAACAAATTCTGACTGGGATATGCCTAGCCCTTGACTTGGAAAAGTCCTGAAGCTCCACATATTTCTCTTTAATGAATTCAATTAGTTTTACGAACCTCAGGTACCAGACAACGGAAGAACGCCCATGCTCTTGGTAATTCATCTTGTATTCAAATGAGACATTACTTTCCCCCCTAGTCATTTAAAAGTAACCTTAGATTGAGAGCAAATTGTCCCAGTGACCCACCCTAGGACCAGAGAAGTGGTTGTTCCACACCCAACATCATCTCTAGGACCTGGGAATGATCATTTCTGAGCAACTCTAACTTTTTTATTAAGTATTCTATTCATTTACAATTTAAATGATATCTCCCTTCCAGGTTTCCCCTCCACAAGCCCCCATCCCATCCTCCCTCCCCCTTACCTCTAGGAGAGCGCTCCTCTACCCACTTGCCCACACCTGATTCACCACTCTAGTATCCCCTTACACTGGGGTATCATACCTCCACAGGACCAAGGGCCTCCCCTCCCACTGATGCCAGAAAAGTCCATCCTCTGCTACATATGCATCTGGAGCCATGGGTCCATCCACGTATACTTTTTAATTGGTGGCTTAGTCCTTGGGAGCTCTGGGTGTTTGGTTAGTTGACATTGTTTTTCCTATGGGGTTGCAGTCCCCTTCAGCTCCTCAATCCTTCCTCTAACTCCTTCATTGGGGTCCCTGAGCTCAGTCTGATGGTTGGCTGTGAGTATCTGCATCTGTATGTCAGGTGTTGGTAGAACCTCCCAGTGGGCAGCTATACCAGGCCCCTGCCAGCAAGCACTTCTTGGCATCAGCAATACTGTCAGGGTTTGGTGTCTGCAGATGGGATGGTTCTCTAGGTGGGGCACTTTCTGGATGGCCTTTCCTTCAGTCTCTGCTCCAATTTGTGTCCCTGTACTTCCTTTGGACAGGAACATTTCCGAGTTACAAACTTTGAGATGGGTGGGTGGCCCCAACCCTCAACCGAGAGCTGTGCATATGTACTGGAGGTGGCCTCTACAGGTTCTATCTCCCTTTGTTGGGCATTTCAGCTAAAGTCATCCCACTTGGGTTCTGGGAGTCTTTTGCTTTCCTGGCATCTGGGACTGGTAGTGGCTACCCCCAGTTCCCCATCCCCCGCTGATATATATTTCTATTCGGTTTCCTGACCATCGGTACTTCTTTCCTGTCCCTTCGCATATCTGATCCTACCCTGCCTTTTCCCTCCCCCTCCTCTCTCCCTCCCAGCGCTCTCCCTCCCAGCGCCCTCCCTCCCTCCCTCCCTCCCTCTAGGATTCAGCTGGAGTTAGAGTCCTACAGAGACCACTGCAGTAATAACCCGTTCTGTCTTTTTGTGTGTGATCCTATCTTCCTTTTCCAGATTCAAAAAACATCACGAGTCCTCAAAAGTCAATATACTTTGCTAATTTCATACACTGTCAGGACAATAGAAATTTCAAGGTAACCGTTCCTGGTAAAGAGTTTATCTTAAACCCAACCTTGAGTGCAGAGTTTCAGGTCAATATAATCAAACACCAGCTAAGTATCTACATCATGGACACCTCATATACAAGTTATCTGGATCCTAGACCTAGAGTCCTACATCAAGCAAATGATTCAAACACCTGCCCAATCTCTGCCCAAGCTGAACACCAGGAAGATGTCCTGGGCTTCTTCCATGAGTGACCCAGTGCTTTTAATACTTCAGCATCCCATGCAGAGCTCATTCCCTTTAACATCACTGCAAGGGGACCTTATTTCTTGATTGTCAACTGTAAATGATCAGGCAGTTTGGATGAAGTCTCCCTGCTTCTGGACTCTCCCTGTCTAATTCTTACACTTAACATCTCTACCTTAAATGCTTTCCACACAAACCTTCTTGACTCTGTTCTTAACATCATCATACATAATTTCACCTTGCAGGAGGATTGTCCTAGTGTGTTTGATGGCACTCAGGATCCTGTACACATATTCTTTCAAGTAGCAATATATATAAAGAACTCTTATAATCCTATGTCCAAAGATGTAGGAAATTGACATCAATAAAGAGAATGAAGCCTTTATCAACCGTATCATGTTCAGTTGTCAATATAACCTACACTACTGAACCAGCCTCTGTGAGCCCAGGTAGAGCCTTGTGAGCTTGGCTGGGACCTGGTGAAGTGCTGAAGATAGCCACACACTCCAGGATTCACAGACATGCTTGAATCCCATGTCTATTGGCTGTGTGAACACATATTCATTTATGAGCATGTAAGCACAGGTCTTGATTAGTGGCAAGTCAGCAACATTAAATCCAGTAATCACTCCCATTTGGGGAGGTTTGGAGGCAGATGCATCTATTTTTCAGCTGATAGCTTAAGCAGTTGTAGAGTTTGTTTTGGTTTGGTTCCAAATGAAAACAAGGCTGTGTTTGGTCACCTGGGGTTGGGATGGTCCGGTTAATGCAGAGACAGTAGGAACATCGTTTGTACTCTGCCTTACATATGAAGGGTTGCAGATAGGAAGTAGTAACTACAAGAGAAGGGAGAAAAGCTGGTAACTAATTCACATAGAAGGCTCAGTTAGTTCCTCAGGGCGGGAGGGAAAGTACTTTTATACTTGAGGATAAATGGATTCAATGTCCTAATCATAATAATATTCCTAAAGAATGCTAAGTTGTAAAGTACAGTGTCATCAAGCAACAAGCCTTGAGCTCATTACTTAATGACAGTTAAAATAAGTGCAGCGTTACTTCTGCTATTTTCATTATCAGTAAGAGTTATATTACGGGTAAAACTCTGCTCTGTATTAGCCTTGAGCCTAGAGCTGTAGTTTTAAATCTGTATCACCATTTGTAAAATGATCAATCCCCAGAGTGCCAAGCTCTAAGCATGGTTGGGGGATGGCAGCATTTATTATGTGTGTGTTACCATGTTTATTTAGTCTCCATGGCACTGTCTGAATCCCCTTCACCTCTCACACAGGGAAATTGAAGTAAAGAGTTAGGGATGCACCTGAGGTTGAATGGACAACACCCAAATTTTATTCCATACTGGGATGTTTCCCTACTACCTTACATGTAAGTAAGTATACGTGGTATCTTCTACTGTGAACTATATGTTTGCCTATAGAAATATAGGTGCCTAAGAGATCAGTGATTCTCTCATCCTTGTGGTAGGGGAATTCTACATTCCTGTGGATTTCCTAATGTTTTCTTAAAACAAAAGTAAGAGGGAGTAATAGAAGCTTTTAAATGCGTGGGATAGCAAAGATGATATGCATATAATTAAAACCATCTCTCATCATTTACACAACTGTACTTGATGTCATACTACTTTAGAAAGAAGCTTTCCCATGCAGCAGATCCTCATTCATGACTTTCAAGGGCTGCCTACAATTCTTTATGTAATTGTAGCTTAAAACCCTTCCTCCCACATGCCTTCTTTATAAATGCTGATTGGGGGGAATTTTCTTCAGAGCTACTGTTGTCCGGCAATGTTTCTCTTGTATTTTATTCAAACCAAAGTCTAAACCAAAGATTTTTAAGAGGAACATCCATCTGTCCTACAATTATTCTGGTTACTTTTGAAAGCATGCTCTAATTTTTTCCACTTCTTGTATTTCCTAAATACTTTCTGTCTGCACTTAGTATTTCTTTAAGCAAAGTAATGTCCCATACTTTAGGTCTGGGACTAATGAAGTTCTAAGTGCTTTCACACAAAATGTGTTCCATAATGTTTTGTTATAGTCTCAGGCTAGGAGGTGACAACATGTTCACTGTATAGCAGTTACGAGGGTGGGAACAATGTAAAATACCCAAGTATGTTCATAAAAATGACCGAGAAATTGCAGCGAGCAGCTAGCCATCCCAAGTTCCAGAGTTTGAGACAATCTAAACAGCAAGGTGTTCTTGCATTTCTTCTCAGTTGAGTCAATCTTGGCACAGACTATTCCATTAATAATTAACTCCACACACGTTAAATGGTGAAAGTGTTAGAGAACCTTGAAACATAACTACAGTTTCTGAGAAAAGTCATCTGTACATTTTCCAATTCCTTTCCCAACATCCTTCCACTTACAGTATGAAGGGGACATTGAGATGTCTCAGTAGATAAAGTTGTTGCAAGCAAGACTGATGGTCTGAGTTTGATCACCAAATCTCACACGGTGGAAGGAGAGAACTCATTCCCACAGGTTGCTCTCTGACCTCTACACACTCCTTGTGCCATGTATAAGTGTATAAGGATACACAATGAATAAATAAATAAATAATATTTTAAAGGTGGGAACATAAGCTGAATTGATTTGAAATAAAAGGGAGCCATGACAGTGGAAGAAACTGGCTCTTCTGCTATGTGTGTATCTACACACACACACACACACACACACACACGCATACACACATACACACACAAGCATACACACACGCATACACACACATACACACACATGCATACACACACATGCACACACACATACACACACATGCACACACATACACATACACACACATGCACACACATACACATACACACACATGCACACACATACACACATAAGCATATACACACATGCATACACACACGCATACACACACATACACACACGAATGGTCCTATGATAATTTGAATGAGAATGGCCCATATTGGCTCATATGTTTGAATGTTTGGTCCCCACTTACAGGAACTGTTTGGGAAGGATTAGGAGGCATGGCTTTGTTGGAGTTGATGTGTCACTATGGCTAGATTTTGAGATTTAAAAAGCCCAAGTCAGGCCCAGTCTCTCCTCTCCCTGTGACTTACAGATCAGATGTGAGTTGCCAGCTATTTCTTGAGCGTCCTGCCTACCTGGTGCAATGCTCTCACTGTGATGCTCATGGACTGGCCCTGTCACACTGTAAGCAAATCCAAGGCCACAATTAAATAATACTTCTTCCCTGCAAGTTGCCTTGGTCATAGTGTCTCTTCGCAGCAATAGAACAGTGACTAAGACAGGTCCACAGGGAAAAATAATAATTCTACTCTTTCTGACATGAATTTTTGGTATGTATCCCAGACTGACCTCAAACTCAAAGCAATCCTCCTGCCTCATCTTCTTGGGTGATGGAATTGCAGGAATGAGGCACCAGGCCCAGCTCACAGGAAATGACTTAATATCTTGATTTAACAATCCATTTGCAAACATATCATAAACAAAAAGACTGGAGACACCTCTTAGCAAATTTCTGTTGTTAATACAAGCTTTAGTTTTTGCTATAATGAGGGCGAAAATGTCCTGTCTCACAGTGAGTGGTCTTAAGTCTTAAGACATGAATGTCAGGAAAAATAAGTTTAGGAGGGCCAATTCAAAGGGAAAATTTATAAAATTCATCTTCAAGTTCCTGCCAGTTGGAAACCTTTGAAGTCTTTAAATAAATAAAAATATGGCTGCATCAGAAATCATACTTGAGCATGAGTTGGCCCATCGTTACCATCTGGGTCCCACTTCTCTACTAGGGTGAAACCCAGAAGATGTAAACACAGTCACCATCAGTCCTGCTATGGATCCTACACTGCCTTTTCAGGTCTGCCAAGAAACAACTGTAACAGACAGACAGAGGGAGCAAGCCTTGCAAGATCAGAGACCAGCGTGTTCTTTCCAAGCAGAGGCCAAGAGGGGGCTTTGAGAGGGAATCCTGGATGGAGTGCCCAGACACATGCAGGGCACCATAAGGTGTATTTAAAGAATTTGTTTTCAGCATAGAGAACTCTACTATAGTCCTTCCATGCACCTTCAGGTAAATACGAACACTTTGTATGTGAAAGCAAGATAGTGTCACCCTAATTTTTGTTTTAAAATTTTTTTTTTGAACATTACAAGCTATGACTTAAAGTTAGGGTTGGTGGCACGAATTAGGGAACAGAGGCTTCAAAAGCATGACCAATAACTTTATTTTAGTATTACTCTTCAATTTCCTAAAAGATTTATTTTATTCTTATTTATGCGTATATGACTGTGTCTTAGAAGGGGTATGTGGACATTGGTTTATGTACCTGTGGAGATGCCCTGGAGATGAAATGACAGGCAATTGTGAGCGACCTGATGTAAGTTCTGGGAACCAAATTCAGTTCTCTTGAAGAACAGCACACACTCTTTCTTCTTTCTTCTTCTTTATTTTTTTTTTTGTTAATCATTTGATTTGTTTACGTTTCAAATGATATCCCTCTTCCTGGGTTTCCCTTCCACTAGCCTCCCATTCCATCCCCCATCCCCTTTGTCTCTAAGAGGATGTTCCTCTACTCACCCACCCACTCCAGCCTCACCGCTCTAGCATCCCTCTGTGCTAGGGCATGGAGCTTCCACAGGCCCAAGGACCTCCCCTCTCATTCCAGATAAGGCCATTCTCCACTACATAAGTAGCTGGAGCCTTGGGTCTCTCCATGTGTACTCTTTAGTTGGTGGTTGAAGGAGCCTTGGGTCTCTCCACGTGTACTCTTTAGTTGGTGGTTCAATCTCTGGGAGCTCTGGGGAATCCAATTACAGATGCAGATACTCATAGCCAACCATGAGACTGAGCCCAGGGACCCCAGTGGAAGAATGAGGGGAAGGACTGAAGGAGATGAAGGGGATTGCAACCCTATAGGAGGAATGATATCAGCAAGCATTCTTATTATCTCTAGCCCTCCATCCCTTCTTCTTTTGAAACTATGCACAACATAATCTTCCAGCCTTGCATAGATAATTTTTAGTGTTAAAGGAATAACTAGTATTCTACTGTGATTCCCGAGAGACTCATTGTCTGCTAGTGCATTTCTCTAATTCACTGTTAAAAGATGCTTT
>JADRCD010241744.1:0-11431 GCA_019843815.1 Montemys delectorum
TTGTGGATGATGTGATAGTGTACATAAGGTGCCCCCGAAATTCCACCAGAGAACAGCTACACCTGATAAACAACCTCAGCAAAGTGGTTGGATATGAAATTAACTCAAATCAGTAGCCTTCCTATACTCAAAGGATAAACAGGTTGAGAAAGAAATTAGGGAAATGACACCCTTTACAATAGTCACAAATAATATAAAATATCTTGGTGTGACCCTAACCAAACAAGCTAAAGATTTGTATGACAAGAACTTCAAGTTCCTGAAGAAAGAAATCGAAGAACATCTTAGAAGATGGAAAGAGCTCCCATGATCATAGATTGGTAAAATTAATAAAGTAAAAATGGCCATCTTACCAAAAACAATCTCCAGATTCAATGCAATCTGCATCAAAATTCCAACTCAGTTCTTCACAGAGATAGAAAGACTAATTCTAATTCATATGGAATAACAACAACAACAACAACAACAAAAACCAGGATAGCAAAAACAATTCTACAACTTAGAATATTTTCAAACTACAAACAGCCCATGGCCATCATCAGGTGAATGAGTAAATGAACCGTGGTATGTTTATACAAATAGATAATTCTAAAGCACAGGGGAGTCTCAAACAAATTGAGTAAAAAGAACTCAGAGGGAAAAACAATGTTCAACAGTTCCACTTGCAGGAAATTCCAAAAAGATAGAACTTCGTATATAGAGCAAGAGATACGAGCAGCAACTTCCTGCGGCAGTGACGGGATGTGTCCCTGAGGATTCTGAGGTGACCGCATATAGGCATAAACTTCCAAACTGCTAGAAATGTTCCATGCATGGCTTGGGATGATGGGTTTACAGACATGTGCATGCATAGTCAGTTAGATAGACATATAACCCTTAAGGTGGAGCATTTTATAGACATGCCTATAGAATTCCTTCTCTTCTTGTCAAGCCATTAATCCTGTTGAATCTCTAGAATGTCATTCTGATACCACACAGCCATTTGTTTTTGTTGTTGACAACCATTTCTTTTGAAATTTTGTATTTTAACAGTCATTGATTTTCCTCTTTCATTAAGAAGTAAATTTCTGGGGACAAATATTAATAAAGCTATCCTGTGCTTTTTCTCCCAAGTGACATCTCATGTGTTGGGAACACCTGGCTTACTGCCTAGCAAGGGAAATCCTTGGAGAGGTTGTGAGAATCAAGGTCCCTGCCCCCAGCACAACTTTTATCTAAATAAAGAATGGAAAAATTCATGAGTAGTTAAGAATATGATGATATCATTTTAACACAATGGTCTTAGTATTTTATAATCACTTATTTTAATGATTTGGCCATTCTTAAGCAAACATTGGTGATTCCTAGGAAATTCATAAACATTATATTACATCATTTTCTCCTAATCATTTTGAGCTAAATATTTCATATTTTATTTGGAAGGAAAATAACCCAGTTCACCCAAATATAGATAATAATGTCTGGGAATCAAGCATTAATGTATTTTCTCATAATTCTTTTACTTGGTAGACATTGATGTTTATTTTTAAAATTCATATGCACATATTCACACACATCATACACACATACACATACACACACATCGTACACACTCACACATATGCACATACACAGACATTGCCCATGTGCATTTTACATGTGTGCACACATCACACACATACACATTATACACACATACACACACACACATACAGACATATAACACACACATGCACACACACAACACATGCACATGCATCACATGTGCACACAAGTATGTACATTTCACACATGCACACACATCACACACATACATCATACATGCACACATCACACACACACACACATACAGACATGCAACACTCATGCACACATACATGTATGCAGCACACATATGTGGTTGTAAAATATTCATGTGATTACCTATTGTAATAATATTGTAACAACTTGGAAATTTGATTTAACTTTACCTTACATACTGAGTTTTATTTTAGGAAAATAAAATTCATTTTTAAATATTTCACAAGAGATTCAGATAAGTACTTGTTGGGGGTGGGCAGCCAGAATAGGATGCTAAGAAGAGAACAGGTGATTATCCATCACCAAAATCAATTTAGGAATAAAAGGCATTTCTGACGAGGAATGAGCCAGAAGTGCAGTGAAAAGAAAGCATTTTGCAGAAAGCATACTTGAAAGCACATCATATTTAATTTTTCCTCAGAACTTTGAAAAATTTTATGGGAACAGACATAAGATTGGAGGAAGCAATCAGATTTGGAAGAGAAGTGAAGAATCCCCTTTCTGCTTTCATCAAACTAATTCTGAACATAAAATACTCTGGTTGCTTCCTTCTCAGTCCAGTGCCATTGTTGTCTCCTACATTGTCTGTGTTCTAAACTCCTAGGTACTGATCTGTCGTCAACACTCCTGTACTGTGGTGGGTGGGGCTTTGTCAGGCGTGTGATGGGCTCCAGTCCTCTGGAGGACCAAGACATACCATCCTTTGTTTGTTTCTCTATATCCCACGACTGTGGAGGCATGAACACCATCTTCCTCAAAGAAGAGGAGAGGTATCAGTAGGATGTGGCTGCTCCTCCAACAACCTTCCACCCAACGCCATAGCACCAATAAGTTTATGTGGTAGATTTCCCTATTAGGACTAAGAGTTTTTAGGGGTGTGTTTATGCCCTGGGCTTAAATGTCCCCATGAAGACCATGCTGCAGGCTTAGTCAGGAGCCTAGGCAGTGTTCATAAGGGCTGGCATCTTTAGGAGGTGGAGCCTCATGGTTGGGAACAAACTCATGGAGGAGACAGTGGGGCTTTGATCTCTCTCTCTGTATGTGTGCATGTGTGTATGTCTGTGTGTGTGTGTGTGTGTGTGTGTGTGTGCACGTGCACACATGTGTGTGTGTGTGTGTCTGTTTGTCTCACTTACTCACACCATCCCCTTCGTGACCACTATGAACACAACATATTCTGCCCCACTTTGTGTTTTCCACCATGACTTATTGCCTAGCAAGAGGCCCAATAGCCACCATGGGATGATGCCTCCAAAACTGTGATCCAAGGTAAACGTTCTTTCCTTTGACTTGATTACCTCACGTATCTTGCCACAGCAACAGAAAGTACATCAATATAATCTTGAGAATTTTTTTTTACCCATTTCTTAATTCTTCCTAACAGTGCATCCTAAAAGTCTAAGAAATATTCGTTGGATCAAAGTATGACTGTGAGAACTAGGCCAGAAGGGGTGAATTTTAGCCCTCTAAAACATGCATTCACTGTTCAATATTGTTCAGGAATATTGAACAGCTGCTTGGGCCTCAGCTTCCTCATCTATGTGAACAGGGAGCACTAGGTTAGGTCATGATAAAAGGTGTCCTTCAGCCTGAGAGTCTGTGATTTGCTAAAGACAGAGCTAAGATACATCTATGTCTACTCACTAACAAATATCGAGGCAGGACTCAGTCCTCATCATTTGACCCCTGAAAACAGCTTGACTGTGTGAGTTAGTAAGTAACTTGATACCAGCACCCATCTGTTAGGTGGCTTTCTCTCCTAAATTCCCTCTATCTGGAATTTAAGGACCCCCCAGGTCAGAATATTTTAGAGAGAGCTATACATTATAAAAAGAATCATATCAGGAAAACACAGGGTGGAGTAGATAGGCAATGGCACCAGTGGTCTGAAGAGCTGGGTGACCTGTTCCTGTGTTATTTGCCAAGCATCCTTGATCTTGCTCCACTGCCTGCTCAGGGATGACAGTGTTTGCTGAGAGGGGTTTCCATGAATGTATGTGGGCAGAATCCCTGCGTTTCCTGCATACACTGGTTGAGCACTGTTCCTATTCTGTTTTACTTATGGACATAAACTTGTCCAGTCTTCACAACAAAGGCGACCAAAACTAAGGTATGCAAGGCAGTGAGCCAACAGAGAATGAGGCAGGCCTCAGTCCTCATCGCTTGACTCTGAAGGAAGGATAACAGTGAGTTACATGGTGGTGTGAGAGAGGAATGATTCTGCCGTTAAGATAATAAGTACTCAATGCCTTGCTTTCCAAACAGTCTTGCCTATGTGCAGACTAGTTTCCAGACCACTCACATTTGTTGAGAAAGCCAGTTACCATTCCCTGGAGACCAGCGATGTTGTTACATTAGCTGTTTGTCTGAATTTCATCCTGGTCTGGTGGGCCTTGTCCGCTGGCCTTGTCTGAGGGAATGCAGCTGCGCTGTCAGCATTGTGAGACAGGTGGGCTTCTTGATGAGTTACAGAATGACAATGGAGGCAAAGCAGTGGTCTCTCCTTCCAGCCAGGAGATGCTTGTCAGCTCACTCTCCAGAAAGAGTTCATCACAGACACTTTCCACGTCCCTAGAATTCAGTAAACCTCATGTACAGAAGACAAGAATAATTCTATTCTCATTCATTTTCCTTCAGTTATTATCCATGTATTCACATAAAATCATTAAAAATAAAACTGGAACACAGAGATACTTCCTCACACACAAGGGAAATTGTCTTCTGAGGCTGGTAAGTTCTCTCCTCATCTTACCAGGACCAGGATGTTTTGGTCATTAAGTCTGAGTCTTTCAACAAGCATTATTTAGAAGAAAATCACAGCTATTGGCTTTTATTCCAAAACATTTTTGCAACAAATTCTGACTGGGATATGCCTAGCCCTTGACTTGGAAAAGTCCTGAAGCTCCACATATTTCTCTTTAATGAATTCAATTAGTTTTACGAACCTCAGGTACCAGACAACGGAAGAACGCCCATGCTCTTGGTAATTCATCTTGTATTCAAATGAGACATTACTTTCCCCCCTAGTCATTTAAAAGTAACCTTAGATTGAGAGCAAATTGTCCCAGTGACCCACCCTAGGACCAGAGAAGTGGTTGTTCCACACCCAACATCATCTCTAGGACCTGGGAATGATCATTTCTGAGCAACTCTAACTTTTTTATTAAGTATTCTATTCATTTACATTTTAAATGATATCTCCCTTCCAGGTTTCCCCTCCACAAGCCCCCATCCCATCCTCCCTCCCCCTTACCTCTAGGAGAGCGCTCCTCTACCCACTTGCCCACACCTGATTCACCACTCTAGTATCCCCTTACACTGGGGTATCATACCTCCACAGGACCAAGGGCCTCCCCTCCCACTGATGCCAGAAAAGTCCATCCTCTGCTACATATGCATCTGGAGCCATGGGTCCATCCACGTATACTTTTTAATTGGTGGCTTAGTCCTTGGGAGCTCTGGGTGTTTGGTTAGTTGACATTGTTTTTCCTATGGGGTTGCAGTCCCCTTCAGCTCCTCAATCCTTCCTCTAACTCCTTCATTGGGGTCCCTGAGCTCAGTCTGATGGTTGGCTGTGAGTATCTGCATCTGTATTAGTCAGGTGTTGGTAGAACCTCCCAGTGGGCAGCTATACCAGGCCCCTGCCAGCAAGCACTTCTTGGCATCAGCAATACTGTCAGGGTTTGGTGTCTGCAGATGGGATGGTTCTCTAGGTGGGGCGCTTTCTGGATGGCCTTTCCTTCAGTCTCTGCTCCAATTTGTGTCCCTGTACTTCCTTTGGACAGAAACATTTCCGAGTTACAAACTTTGAGATGGGTGGGTGGCCCCAACCCTCAACTGAGAGCTGTGCATATGTACTGGAGGTGGCCTCTACAGGTTCTATCTCCCTTTGTTGGGCATTTCAGCTAAAGTCATCCCACTTGGGTTCTGGGAGTCTTTTGCTTTCCTGGCATCTGGGACTGGTAGTGGCTACCCCCAGTTCCCCATCCCCCGCTGATATATATTTCTATTCGGTTTCCTGACCATCGGTACTTCTTTCCTGTCCCTTCGCATATCTGATCCTACCCTGCCTTTTCCCTCCCCCTCCTCTCTCCCTCCCAGCGCTCTCCCTCCCAGCGCCCTCCCTCCCTCCCTCCCTCCCTCTAGGATTCAGCTGGAGTTAGAGTCCTACAGAGACCACTGCAGTAATAACCCGTTCTGTCTTTTTGTGTGTGATCCTATCTTCCTTTTCCAGATTCAAAAAACATCACGAGTCCTCAAAAGTCAATACACTTTGCTAATTTCATACACTGTCAGGACAATAGAAATTTCAAGGTAACCGTTCCTGGTAAAGAGTTTATCTTAAACCCAACCTTGAGTGCAGAGTTTCAGGTCAATATAATCAAACACCAGCTAAGTATCTACATCATAGACACCTCATATACAAGTTATCTGGATCCTAGACCTAGAGTCCTACATCAAGCAAATGATTCAAACACCTGCCCAATCTCTGCCCAAGCTGAACACCAGGAAGATGTCCTGGGCTTCTTCCATGAGTGACCCAGTGCTTTTAATACTTCAGCATCCCATGCAGAGCTCATTCACTTTAACATCACTGCAAGGGGACCTTATTTCTTGATTGTCAACTGTAAATGATCAGGCAGTTTGGATGAAGTCTCCCTGCTTCTGGACTCTCCCTGTCTAATTCTTACACTTAACATCTCTACCTTAAATGCTTTCCACACAAACCTTCTTGACTCTGTTCTTAACATCATCATACATAATTTCACCTTGCAGGAGGATTGTCCTAGTGTGTTTGATGGCACTCAGGATCCTGTACACATATTCTTTCAAGTAGCAATATATATAAAGAACTCTTATAATCCTATGTCCAAAGATGTAGGAAATTGACATCAATAAAGAGAATGAAGCCTTTATCAACCGTATCATGTTCAGTTGTCAATATAACCTACACTACTGAACCAGCCTCTGTGAGCCCAGGTAGAGCCTTGTGAGCTTGGCTGGGACCTGGTGAAGTGCTGAAGATAGCCACACACTCCAGGATTCACAGACATGCTTGAATCCCATGTCTATTGGCTGTGTGAACACATATTCATTTATGAGCATGTAAGCACAGGTCTTGATTAGTGGCAAGTCAGCAACATTAAATCCAGTAATCACTCCCATTTGGGGAGGTTTGGAGGCAGATGCATCTATTTTTCAGCTGATAGCTTAAGCAGTTGTAGAGTTTGTTTTGGTTTGGTTCCAAATGAAAACAAGGCTGTGTTTGGTCACCTGGGGTTGGGATGGTCCGGTTAATGCAGAGACAGTAGGAACATCGTTTGTACTCTGCCTTACATATGAAGGGTTGCAGATAGGAAGTAGTAACTACAAGAGAAGGGAGAAAAGCTGGTAACTAATTCACATAGAAGGCTCAGTTAGTTCCTCAGGGCGGGAGGGAAAGTACTTTTATACTTGAGGATAAATGGATTCAATGTCCTAATCATAATAATATTCCTAAAGAATGCTAAGTTGTAAAGTACAGTGTCATCAAGCAACAAGCCTTGAGCTCATTACTTAATGACAGTTAAAATAAGTGCAGCGTTACTTCTGCTATTTTCATTATCAGTAAGAGTTATATTACGGGTAAAACTCTGCTCTGTATTAGCCTTGAGCCTAGAGCTGTAGTTTTAAATCTGTATCACCATTTGTAAAATGATCAATCCCCAGAGTGCCAAGCTCTAAGCATGGTTGGGGGATGGCAGCATTTATTATGTGTGTGTTACCATGTTTATTTAGTCTCCATGGCACTGTCTGAATCCCCTTCACCTCTCACACAGGGAAATTGAAGTAAAGAGTTAGGGATGCACCTGAGGTTGAATGGACAACACCCAAATTTTATTCCATACTGGGATGTTTCCCTACTACCTTACATGTAAGTAAGTATACGTGGTATCTTCTACTGTGAACTATATGTTTGCCTATAGAAATATAGGTGCCTAAGAGATCAGTGATTCTCTCATCCTTGTGGTAGGGGAATTCTACATTCCTGTGGATTTCCTAATGTTTTCTTAAAACAAAAGTAAGAGGGAGTAATAGAAGCTTTTAAATGCGTGGGATAGCAAAGATGATATGCATATAATTAAAACCATCTCTCATCATTTACACAACTGTACTTGATGTCATACTACTTTAGAAAGAAGCTTTCCCATGCAGCAGATCCTCATTCATGACTTTCAAGGGCTGCCTACAATTCTTTATGTAATTGTAGCTTAAAACCCTTCCTCCCACATGCCTTCTTTATAAATGCTGATTGGGGGGAATTTTCTTCAGAGCTACTGTTGTCCGGCAATGTTTCTCTTGTATTTTATTCAAACCAAAGTCTAAACCAAAGATTTTTAAGAGGAACATCCATCTGTCCTACAATTATTCTGGTTACTTTTGAAAGCATGCTCTAATTTTTTCCACTTCTTGTATTTCCTAAATACTTTCTGTCTGCACTTAGTATTTCTTTAAGCAAAGTAATGTCCCATACTTTAGGTCTGGGACTAATGAAGTTCTAAGTGCTTTCACACAAAATGTGTTCCATAATGTATTGTTATAGTCTCAGGCTAGGAGGTGACAACATGTTCACTGTATAGCAGTTACGAGGGTGGGAACAATGTAAAATACCCAAGTATGTTCATAAAAATGACCGAGAAATTGCAGCGAGCAGCTAGCCATGCCAAGTTCCAGAGTTTGAGACAATCTAAACAGCAAGGTGTTCTTGCATTTCTTCTCAGTTGAGTCAATCTTGGCACAGACTATTCCATTAATAATTAACTCCACACACGTTAAATGGTGAAAGTGTTAGAGAACCTTGAAACATAACTACAGTTTCTGAGAAAAGTCATCTGTACATTTTCCAATTCCTTTCCCAACATCCTTCCACTTACAGTATGAAGGGGACATTGAGATGTCTCAGTAGATAAAGTTGTTGCAAGCAAGACTGATGGTCTGAGTTTGATCACCAAATCTCACACGGTGGAAGGAGAGAACTCATTCCCACAGGTTGCTCTCTGACCTCTACACACTCCTTGTGCCATGTATAAGTGTATAAGGATACACAATGAATAAATAAATAAATAATATTTTAAAGGTGGGAACATAAGCTGAATTGATTTGAAATAAAAGGGAGCCATGACAGTGGAAGAAACTGGCTCTTCTGCTATGTGTGTATCTACACACACACACACACACACACACACACGCATACACACATACACACACAAGCATACACACACGCATACACACACATACACACACATGCATACACACACATGCACACACACATACACACACATGCACACACATACACATACACACACATGCACACACATACACATACACACACATGCACACACATACACACATAAGCATATACACACATGCATACACACACGCATACACACACATACACACACGAATGGTCCTATGATAATTTGAATGAGAATGGCCCATATTGGCTCATATGTTTGAATGTTTGGTCCCCACTTACAGGAACTGTTTGGGAAGGATTAAGAGGCATGGCTTTGTTGGAGTTGATGTGTCACTATGGCTAGATTTTGAGATTTAAAAAGCCCAAGTCAGGCCCAGTCTCTCCTCTCCCTGTGACTTACAGATCAGATGTGAGTTGCCAGCTATTTCTTGAGCGTCCTGCCTACCTGGTGCAATGCTCTCACTGTGATGCTCATGGACTGGCCCTGTCACACTGTAAGCAAATCCAAGGCCACAATTAAATAATACTTCTTCCCTGCAAGTTGCCTTGGTCATAGTGTCTCTTCGCAGCAATAGAACAGTGACTAAGACAGGTCCACAGGGAAAAATAATAATTCTACTCTTTCTGACATGAATTTTTGGTATGTATCCCAGACTGACCTCAAACTCAAAGCAATCCTCCTGCCTCATCTTCTTGGGTGATGGAATTGCAGGAATGAGGCACCAGGCCCAGCTCACAGGAAATGACTTAATATCTTGATTTAACAATCCATTTGCAAACATATCATAAACAAAAAGACTGGAGACACCTCTTAGCAAATTTCTGTTGTTAATACAAGCTTTAGTTTTTGCTATAATGAGGGCGAAAATGTCCTGTCTCACAGTGAGTGGTCTTAAGTCTTAAGACATGAATGTCAGGAAAAATAAGTTTAGGAGGGCCAATTCAAAGGGAAAATTTATAAAATTCATCTTCAAGTTCCTGCCAGTTGGAAACCTTTGAAGTCTTTAAATAAATAAAAATATGGCTGCATCAGAAATCATACTTGAGCATGAGATGGCCCATCGTTACCATCTGGGTCCCACTTCTCTACTAGGGTGAAACCCAGAAGATGTAAACACAGTCACCATCAGTCCTGCTATGGATCCTACACTGCCTTTTCAGGTCTGCCAAGAAACAACTGTAACAGACAGACAGAGGGAGCAAGCCTTGCAAGATCAGAGACCAGCGTGTTCTTTCCAAGCAGAGGCCAAGAGGGGGCTTTGAGAGAGAATCCTGGATGGAGTGCCCAGACACATGCAGGGCACCATAAGGTGTATTTAAAGAATTTGTTTTCAGCATAGAGAACTCTACTATAGTCCTTCCATGCACCTTCAGGTAAATACGAACACTTTGTATGTGAAAGCAAGATAGTGTCACCCTAATTTTTGTTTTAAAATTTTTTTTTTGAACATTACAAGCTATGACTTAAAGTTAGGGTTGGTGGCACGAATTAGGGAACAGAGGCTTCAAAAGCATGACCAATAACTTTATTTTAGTATTACTCTTCAATTTCCTAAAAGATTTATTTTATTCTTATTTATGCGTATATGACTGTGTCTTAGAAGGGGTATGTGGACATTGGTTTATGTACCTGTGGAGATGCCCTGGAGATGAAATGACAGGCAATTGTGAGCGACCTGATGTAAGTTCTGGGAACCAAATTCAGTTCTCTTGAAGAACAGCACACACTCTTTCTTCTTTCTTCTTCTTTATTTTTTTTTGTTAATCATTTGATTTGTTTACGTTTCAAATGATATCCCTCTTCCTGGGTTTCCCTTCCACTAGCCTCCCATTCCATCCCCCATCCCCTTTGTCTCTAAGAGGATGTTCCTCTACTCACCCACCCACTCCAGCCTCACCGCTCTAGCATCCCTCTGTGCTAGGGCATGGAGCTTCCACAGGCCCAAGGACCTCCCCTCTCATTCCAGATAAGGCCATTCTCCACTACATAAGTAGCTGGAGCCTTGGGTCTCTCCATGTGTACTCTTTAGTTGGTGGTTGAAGGAGCCTTGGGTCTCTCCACGTGTACTCTTTAGTTGGTGGTTCAATCTCTGGGAGCTCTGGGGAATCCAATTACAGATGCAGATACTCATAGCCAACCATGAGACTGAGCCCAGGGACCCCAGTGGAAGAATGAGGGGAAGGACTGAAGGAGCTGAAGGGGATTGCAACCCTATAGGAGGAATGATATCAGCAAGCATTCTTATTATCTCTAGCCCTCCATCCCTTCTTCTTTTGAAACTATGCACAACATAATCTTCCAGCCTTGCATAGATAATTTTTAGTGTTAAAGGAATAACTAGTATTCTACTGTGATTCCCGAGAGACCCATTGTCTGCTAGTGCATTTCTCTAATTCACTGTTAAAAGATGCTTT
>JADRCD010241745.1:0-11058 GCA_019843815.1 Montemys delectorum
TGTGACCAAGTCTGGCTACATTACCACTGCAGCTAGAATTACGCTCGTGGTAAGCTGGAAAGGAGATGGGCTGGTACCAGCTCTCAATGGAGATTGGAAGTTCAAATCAGCTATAGTGGAAACATTTACACAACAGAAATTAGCACCATTGTGTTTATACCACAGAAAAGCCACAAACAGAGACACCCTGACCCCAGTCCAGTTGTTAGACATTTCTTAGAACACCTGTAGTAACATATATCAGTATGTTACTACATTTTTTTCCAGCATTTGTTAGAGAACAAATCTCTTGGAGCTTCTGTTCTCTTATTTGTAAAATATAAAGCCCATCAATTTATTATAATGAGATCTCAGATATCAGCTGGCCCAATCTCTTTTTATTTTCCTGGTGCTCTTTGTTCTAACTAGAGGGTGATTATTTGATTTTTTTTCCCTCTGAGAAGCCATGGGAGTATCCACCTGCATCATTAATTCTCATCATTTATTGAAAAACAATGGTAATAGTTCTTCCTGGTGGCTTACCTAGAATGCTTTCTGAAATATTGCTATTGTGGAGTCAGTTCATCCTGAGAATATCTATTACCGTAAGTTCATGAAATAAAATACTTTTCAGCTTCTTCAACAATAAGTACCCATCATATGGACAACTGGAGGACAGGTAGAGAGAAGGGTAAGTTTGTGTCCCAATGTCCACTAGCTGCTCTAATTCTGTATGACCGACGGACTAATTATGACGATGCCATCTGTGATGTTCACTCAAGGACATGGGATTTGGGTGAACTAGTAAAGTTGAGATGAGGACAGGGGCCCAGCTTGAAATTAGGCACATGGTTCTATTAGTCATGGATGCTAAGAGCAGTGGGAAAAAACATGAGTTGGGCGGAGGAGATTCGACATGATTTTGTTCTGAGGAAGCCTATCTTGTCTGCCCTTCTGCTTGTTACGATATTGGAGTCTTGACTGATTACACTCCACAACTGATTGACTGTGTGGAATGTACCAAAAAAAGCATTGATGTCAAACAGCTGGCTGTGATGTCCAATGCCAGCATCAAGGAGGCCAAAGAAAATTAAGATGTTCTGGCACAAAACAAAGACATCATTGTAAGCGTCAAGACGCGTTTACACATTGCCCTAAGATCATTGTGTAATTGTCTGATGCTCTTGACAAGCTCTTCTCTGCCACTGGGCCAGGTCTTTTGAGAAAGAAAACATACATGATTTGCTATCAAAAATGACAGTTACAAATCAACAGCCTGCACAGCTGTTAGTGCTGGAAGGAGTACCTGTCCATCAGTACTAGTTATTGATTTATTGCCACCTCCCCACTTTTTACAAAAGCGTGTAGCCTTTCCTGCACACACGCCTCCTCACAAACATCTCTGGTCTCTCTCTCTGGAGGTATGCATTTGTTCTACTCTGCAGTTGCTCCTTTTACCCTCAGCTCTTCCTTCCTCCACCCAGTTCTGTGACAGTCCTATGCCAGCTTCCCAATGAAAACAGGCATTGTGCATTGCCTGGCCTTGAACTTGTCATCTGCTGCCTCTGTGACCCACATGCTGGGAAGCCATCGTGATGCCTAGGACTGCTAGCTGAATTCCAAACCGTTTGTTGCTGACACTGTTCATGTTTCCTAAACATTTCTAGATGTTTCTGCAACATCTAAACAGTTAATGTACTTTTTCATTGTCTTCAATTGATAATTGTTATTGCTGACTATAAACCCTTTGGGGAACGAAGATTCTGGAATAAATTAGGAATAACGGAGTGTAAAATAAAATCTTGGTCAGACCAATCTTGGTAAAACCAACGTAGTCAAATTTTCCTTGCTGTCTGAAGTTTAAATTCTTGATTAATTAGAGCTCAGATGGAAATTTAAACTTGAAACCAGATGAACTGGTTAAGTACCACCTCCTCTAGCAGGCAAAGCATATTTGAGAGTTTTATCCTTAATTTGCCTTTCCAGTGCCTTTAAGAAGGTCTGATGGTTTACTTGAAAGCTACAGAAAACTTTTAAAGACATTATCTATGAAACCACATGAAAAATATTCCTCAACAAAATCAGTATTGAACCCAAAGTATTTCAACCTTAAGACTTAAAAACAACAACAAAAACCTGCCTGTTTAGGAGAAAATCAAGTCATTTCATGTTTTAATTATATCTTTAATTTTTAAATTGATAAGTATTACAAAGTTTTTAGCAGACATTATTGGAGCCTTACTATGACTGAATCAGTAAAATGGGGCATTCACAGTTGCTTCAGATTTCTGCAAGCTACCTCCGTATCATCCACAGTGAGGCAGAGTTATGCTGAGAGTCAAACTCTTCTGCTATTCGTGTTTGGAGTGGAGATTGTAGTATGGAGATAGAGACAGATAAAGGAAAGCCCTTTTCCAATCAGGAGAGAAAAGAGGTGATGGTGGTGGCGGGGGCGCTCCAAGGAGGGGAGAAAAGTTTCCCTGGTTAAAAGTTGGAGGGGAATAAAAGCTGAGTTGGCCAAGTTTATCTTCGAAGCTTAAGATCCAGGGCTTGGCTTTGACTCTGGTGAGAGGAACCAATCCTGTTCTCTGTTCTGCACCTTTGGACTCCTACAACAGTGAGCAGGCCTGTGGAAGTTGCTTCCAAGCTGATCAGCAGGGAATGCAGCGTTGTGGAGTCCTGGAGAGATAGCCTGAGTTCTGTGCTAGTCAAGCACTTGCGTTAATGCAGGGGCAGGCTCCTGTATGCTATGCTGGTTTGTTAATTCATTTAGTTATGCATTTATTTACTCAGTTTTCAAGACAGAGTCTTGCCTATGTACAATTGCCTGGCCTTGAGTTTGTCATCTGCAGCCTCTGTGACCCACATGCTGGAATTATGGGAATAAACCACAATGCCCAGAGTGCCATACTGTAGACTCAAAATGAGTTCCTTCCTACTGCCCACTTAGACTCTCTTAACCATGCAATGATGTGCCCATAGTGAATCTGTCTTTTACAATCTGGGATGTAAGTTCACAAATTTAGCCTCACTACCCCACCCCCCCCCATCTTCACCTCACACTCACTTGTAACTACTCTGGGTCATTTTCGTTGCTTCAACTGACATTCAGTTACTATTTTACCCCAAGTGTGTGATTCTCCCATTAACACCACAGGCTTTTCCTGAGCAAAATGAATTAATTAATCCTGCCTAAGTGAGACCTCTGGCACTCTGCGTCTCCAGTTCTCCCTGAACCTAGCAGAGGCTGCTTTTTAATTCTTACCAGGGAATTTGTTCCCACTAACCGAGGGCTACCGTTAGCTTCAAGAACCCAGGGGAATTTTTTTATTTAGAAAATCATTTGGAAAGGGCTAAGGACAAATCACTTATGAAGTCTGTGACTGAAGGAAGCCCTTGATAAGACTCACACTATGTGCTGATCCTTCTGCAAGGCCGACTAACTGATTCGAACATCAGTAATTGTGGAGAGGTTGGAGTGCAGACCCCCGTTCTGATTAGTCTCAGGCTGTCTTTAACCTCCTTGATAGCCATCCTTTGCTCTCTTCTGTGCTGACCCAACATACGGTGACTAACAGGTGAGATCTTTAGGGATGTATTGACTTAACAGAGTGAGGCCTATGGTGGAAATTTCACTACTTGGCTAGCAGTCAACTACCTGATACTTCTACCGAAGTATTTGAAAATTCCTTGGTTTATGATGCTCTTCATTGTGTTGTCACGAAAGCCTCATGAAACTGACACCACTGTTGGAACATGAAGTTTGGGGTGACCGGACTCTGTGTCCCCAGCTCTGGTCTCTCATCTTGGCTCTGGAGTAAGGTGTCCCTTCTTTCCTTTGAGACGAGAGCTGTATTCTGCCACCGAGTCTCACAGCACAGAGAATATGGAGTGTGCTGAGTGCAGAACGAAGTTCTAATGTTTGCGGAGACGTCCCTGCCTTTTCACTTGTCGACTTGCTTGATGTTCGCAATATCCATGCTATCACAGGTATTATCGTATGTACCTATATTATTATACTACCCTAGTTCGGACAAGGAAATGGAGGGCCCGGTATTTACCGGTTTACAGGGGAAAACTAAGACTAGAATCTAGATCACCATCACACACAGAAACAAAAACAAACACAAGCAAACACAAACACACAGAGAGAGAATGGTGAATGAGAGCAGGATAGCCCTGTGTGTGGATTCCTCAAGAAAGCGTGCAGCTGTGCATTCTGCAGGTGTCATGGCGGGCCTTTTATCTTTTCGTACTTGATATCTGAGCACAAAAGATGTTATAAGGCAAAATCCTCCCAGCACCATGCTGGAGTGTCATGGAAACTAAAAGGAGTCTATTTCCAGGGACTTTTCTAGAGACCCCCGACTTGGAACAAACAACAAACAAGCAGATATGCTGGTTTTGTTTATTTATTTATTTATTTCAAGAACCTTTGGTCTGCTCCCTGCTTTAGAAGCGCCTGTATGGTATGTGCAAGGTCCTATTAGTTTTGTCATTAGTTCTCATGAGTCACACTCATAAACACGCATTCTGACTCTTCCTGTTTTTAATAGTCGTTAGAGATAAAGCAGGATTTGTGGGTGGTATTTTTACACCAGAGTATTTGGTTGAGTTGGTGTCATACACACAATGAACACATAGAGTGACCTCGTGTGATAACTAAGAAGCTTCCACATGCCAGAACAGGAAAAACAGTTCTTTTTCTGAAACCAGAGCACCTTGAGTGTATTTTCTAGGCCATAGTAATGGCAGCTGCTAACAGGTATGGAAGGCTTTTAGTCTTTTCCGTGGAAAAGATAGTTTTAAATGAATTTTCAGGGCCCCCAAAAGTCCTTGGGAAATGACCCAGCTGGTAGTTCAGGGAAGCAAGGTACACTTCTTGTGTAGAATCAGACTGTGAGTGTTCGAGCTTCCCTGTAGCCTCCGCCACAGCTGCTCAGCTATGTGGTTAGCATGCCAAAATCTGCGTAGACAATGTAGTCCAAGAAAGCTCTCTGTTAAGATGTGTGTGGGTCGCATTGGGCTCGGATAGAGTGCTTTGCCAAATCCTGGTTAGAGTAGAAGTTTAGTAAGTGTGACCCCTAGACAGACTAGTAGCCTCACCAGGGACCTTACTACAATGCTTATCTCGCATCCCCACCCCACAACTGAATCCAAAAGGCAAGGGCACTGTTTCTGGTGTGTGTGTGTGTGTGTGTGTGTGTGTGTGTGTGTGTGTGTGTGTGTTAATATTTTGTCATGTGTGAGCCTACAATACAAACACAGGTCTGATCCAAGAACAGCTTCCAGGAGCTCTCTTTTCTCTTTGCACCGTATGGATCCCAGGAATCCATTCAGGTTGTCTGGCTCGACAGCAAGTGCTTTACCTACTGAGCCATCTTGCTGGCCTTGTTTCTGTTTTCATTTTTAATAATTTTTTGAGGTTATAATATAATAATTTCCCCCCTTCTTCCCCCCCCAAACTCTTCAGTGTACCTTATTCTTGTGCATGTGTGTTTCTAAGTACAGAAATACTGCTCAGTTCATAATATTGCTTATATATATACTCTCAGGGATGAGCACTTAGTATTATATAATAATTGGTATGGTGTTCTCTGCTTCTGTTTAAACAGGCCTGAAGATGACTTCTGACTCACGCCAGGGAACTGTTCATCTAATAAGACAGAACCGACATTCAGCGAATATCTGCTCTGTATCAGCTGCGTCTAGTACCTTTTCTCATTGAATCTTTAAAACTCTTTCAACTTGATACTTTCCCTGTTTCACAACTGGGGCCACTAAAACTCAGAGGGGTTGAATGATCTGCCAAGGACAAAACTCCTGTAGGCAATGGAGATGCGTTTTAAACCATGACCGTCTGGTTCTACAACATACATCAGCTAAAGTGTGTCAAAAGAGTCTTGGATGTCCATCCATCTTCCTCCCTGGATGCTGGCTTTTCAGGAGGAGGAATTAAGGGCTGGGTGGATTGGATAGATTTGCTTCAGACCCCTAATCCTTTCTCTTAATGCAGTGATCTCCTCTATGCACCACAGCAGAACTGCAAAGTCAACAGAAACTTTCCAGGGTTGGGGCAGAAAATGATCATAGCCAAACAGGCCCTTCAGGGCACTGTCTTGCCCAATGCAAATCTCCCCTCCATCCATCAAAAAATCCAACAGGCTCTACAAAGGTTAAGGCAGGTCCTGGATTGTCCCTGTCACTGAACCAGAGCTTAGATCTGAGCCCACCCCAGTCACTTCACGCGACCTTCCCCAGTTCCAGGATACAAAGACACAAAGGTGATCTTAAGTGGGTTCCAACAATTCAACATGGAGAGCCAAAAGACATTTGCTGAACTTCTGTTAATACAGTTACTGTCTACTTTGTATATATTAGCTTCCAAGATGCTTTTTAAAAACAAGCCACTTTAGACCTATCCCATTATCCAAGGGAGAGAAATAAAAGGTAAAATTATTGTAACTGAATTTGTAAAAGTGCTACATAATTATCTGAGCTCTATAACTTACAAGCTTTCTCTTCTCCCCTATTCTGCTAGGTACCCCAATCCTAGATGCCCTGCTACTTGATAGGTTTAATGTGTGTTCATAATATTGAGGCACACCTCCTGTGCCTTCCCCTCCTAAGTAGAAATGGAATTATCCCAGGAACACCTTGTGCTTTCTGTTGTAAAGGCTTGTGTTTATATTTCGATTTTACTTCCAAATGAGATGTGTTTGTGTAAAATGCAAGTGAAATTAACTCCAGAAATGTGAACAAAAACAATGAAATAAGAGTGGATTTAACACTTCATAATTTGACATTTGGGAACATAATGCAAGGTCATTCTGCTAGGATGACTCTTCATCCCCCAATTCCAGGGTTTTTGTGTACATAACACTTCTAAGTCCCAGCCAGAGACTGATAAAGTATTATTCTCTTCTATGCAATGGTTTCATGCACAGTGTTCAAAAATGTAGTCTCCTGGAAAAGATAATCCAGAAGTTCCACGGTGCTCAAATGTAACTCACTCCCCTCCCTATCTTTGTATCGCTGAGACAGAGCCCTACTCATGGAATGCCTCTCGCTCCTCCACGCTTTAGAAACATCGCCCTCCTCCAACAAAGCTTCAACAGAAACTGAAGTGTCCCGTTCCTGCCTAAAACTATACTACAAACCCAACTGAAGTTATTTTTAAAGGCTTCTTTTGCAATGAACTCGAAAAATAGATGAAAAAAATAGCCCCCCTTCTTAAGTTTTGTTAGTTTCCTAGAGATGCCTTAATGAAATACTTAAACTCTGGGACTTGGAACAGCAGAAGCACATCCTCATGTAATTCTGGAGAGTAAAAATTTGAAAGTAAGTTTCTGACAGGGCCATATTCTCTGTGCCAGCCATGGGAACCCCCCCCCCCCCGTCTTATCCTCGATTCTAGTGGTTTTCGGTGTTCCTTGTCCCTTACAGATGCCCCATTCAAAGCTCCACCTCCATCTTCATGACGATCTTTTCTTGTATCTCTGAATCTCCCCATCTCTGCTTGCCACATCCCCTCTGTATCATTTCATCCTCGCCTGATTACACCTGCAAAGGCTTTCTTCCCAGATAAAGTCACACGTGCAGGTAACGGCACCAGGAATTATTTTACTTCCCTCTAACCATGAAGCCAAGACACAGGACATCTCTGTTTGTCCTCATGTAATCTTGATTAGTCCAGATTAATACGAGTTTTTAGGCATCTATTTTTTTCTATAGCAGGAATCCCAGACAGTATGAATCATTGTGGATTGCGAGCTCAAGATTTTGGTGCCCTTCCCTGCCGGCTGCCTAGTGGGAATCCTGTAAGATGAATACAAGCAAGAAGCTGCTCTTCATGTATACAGAGATTCACACTATATGGTTTCTATCTGCCAGTGATTATTCCAGAATGACTGCCCAAACAGTGTGAAAATCTATTTCTCAGTCGTCTTTTATTCTATGACTGATAAAACTGAAAATTATAATTAAATCATAGTATTTCAGATTTGTACATTGGTAGACTTTTGTTCTAATTCCTTAGCCCATGGGACCACCCAAATACATCCATCATTATTGCTCATGTTCCCTAGGTCTGTCCTATTGCTCATGCTCCCCTAGGTCTGTCCTATTGGTGGTTAGAATTTGGAGTATTTCACTCAGAACACTGTGTATGGTACAGAACTAGATCTCATCTTCTGTAGCCAGGATATAATAAATCATGAAATAGTTTCACAGTGTGATTGGGAATCTACTGTTTTGCTCCTCATTAAAAAGGGTGATCAGGAACCTGCTGTCAGCACTCAGAAGTCGAAGGCAAGAGGATCTTTCTGGCCTTGAGATAAATATAACCAACTGATACATTTGGAAAACATCCTGTTCTATTCACAGATCCAGGCTGTACACTATATTAAACTGAGAAAGTGGTTGTTGGACTAATCTCAACAAAAATCAATACTTTGCAAAGAAAGATCCCAGAATCTTGTGTTTTCATAGGGCTCTGTATAATAGAGATAATAGTAGTGTTCCTTCACAGAAGCCGAATAGTGCTTACCATGTTAATATGAACCAATTCTGATTGCCCGTGATAGTTTTAACAAAAAATACACTATAAGAGAATAGCAATTATAATATATTAAATAAATTAAAGAAATGCATTCAAATAATTAAAGGATAATAAAATCTTATTGGACAAAGAGCTGTGACATCTGAGTATGGAATTAATTATAACAAGAAGGCAAATAGAAATTTTAGAACAAAAATAATTACAACTAAAAATTAAAATTCAATTTGTGTTTAGCATAAAACTGTAGATTACAAAGAGTTACTGATTTTAGAGAACAAAACACCATGATCTAGCCTGAAGAACAGACAGAAAGAATCAAAGGGAAGCTTTCTAATCTGAAGAATAGAGAAAAGGAAAAGTTCCAGTCTGAAAAATATATTTTGTAGAAAGAAGAGTGCCTTAGGTCCGGTGGGACATCTAATGGTCTAATGAACAAGTCATAGTTTTTAAAGCTAAAGAAAGGGTCTGGGGCAGTGGCTCAGTTGCTAAAGCACTTGCACCCAAATGTGATGACCAGAGTTTGGACTCCCAAGACCTACATAAATACACTGTAGGTATAGCATCATGTCTGTATTCTAGCCAGGCAATGTAGAGCCAGGATCGCTAGAGCAAGCTGACTAGCAAGATAAACAATATCAGTGATCTTGGGTTTGATGAAGAGACTCTGTCTCAGTGAATAAGGTGGGAGCATACATAATCAAGTATGATTATACATGCATTCACACACAGGTGCACAAGCACCCATGCACATGCAAACATGCACACATGCATTAAAACATACACTTACATATATTTATCTCCCCCTCTCTCTCTCTCACACACACACATACACACACACAAACACACACACACACACACACACACACACACGAAAATGGAAAAGGACAAAGCCAATAAAGTTAAAATATCAAATGTGTAATATGCATGTACTTGCATATATTTGAAGACATCATGTTGAGACAATTTCTGAATCTGTTTAAAAACAGTGACTGATATTCAAAATATGAAGAGTTACTATAAAGGGAAAACACTAATCTACAGCCATTATAGCACTGAAGGCCAACTAAAGAAGAAATCTGAATGTAGAGGGGAAAGACACACTGAGTGCAGAAGATTACTAAGGCACACTAAGTGCAGAAGAGTATAAGTTTTCCTCAGAGTCCGTGGAGGTCAGAAGACAATAGAAATATCTTTGAGGTCCTAACAAACGTGTGTGTGTGGGGGGGGGGATAGGTTCTGTAAATAGCTTTTACAAATTCTTACAGTGATGACCTATATGATAAGAAATATTTAAGGTTTTTCTTCAGGCTAATGGGAAATGATACATGGAACTTAAATCCTTAGTCAGGAATAGATATAAAACTCTATTTAAAAGAAAGGCAACAGGATTGGAGAAGTGGCTCAGTGTTTAAGTACACTTATTGCTCTTGCAGAAGACCAGGATTCAGTTCTTGGCACCCACATACCAGTTTGCAACCCCCTTTAACCCCTGTTTCAAGAAATATGTTGCCTTCTTCTGACCTCCACAGGTATCAGGAATATATAATATAATATAATATAATATAATATATATACACACTCAAGCAAAACACTCATACATAAAATAAATAGTATTTAAAAATATTTAAATAAAAATAAATAAAAGAAACATCACTATCAATTGAACATGACAGCTCTATCAAAGTAAAAGGCAGGTAAGACAAATGGTGGGGTTCTGCTCTTGTCGTCACTATGTATGTGACATGAGATGCTGCCACTGGGCGGGTATAAAAAGTGAAGGGGAAACACTGGAGTCTGGTGCTTCATAAATATACATGTTTCTGACGCTACAGCCCCACCTTAAAATGTAATAAACCTATAAGTAAGAACTCAGAAGCTGGATATAGTGGTTCATGTCTGTAAGATGTGAGCACGTGAGAAGCTGAAGCAGGAGAATTTCCATGAGTCTGAGGCCAGTTTAGGCACTCAGAAGATGGAGCCAGCTGAGTGTGGGGATACATCCCTATTTCTATAATACCAGGGGTTTGGGAGGCAGAGGTAGTAAGGTCATGAGTTGAAGTCCAGTCTGGGCAGCATAGGAAGGCCTTGTCTTAGAAATGAACAAATAAATAAATATAGAATGAATATAGTTCAGTGGTAGATTATTTGCCCTTGGTTTCATAACCAGTACTACAAAAGTAAAATAAAGCACTTCATAAAGATATAAGAACAATGTTATAATGCATTTTATTAGTTCAAAAAGGACAGGAAAGGACAACAAAATCTAAATAGTTTTAAAGGATAAATGCCAGAATGATAGACTGGCTATAATAGCTGCTGCACTTAGCAATCCCACTAAAATCAGGGACTAGACAAGGCTGCCCACTCTCTCCCTACCTATTCAATATCATACTTGACATTCGAGCAAGAGCAATTAGACAACCGAAGGAGGTCAAAGGGATACAAATTAGAAAGGAAGAAGTCAAGGTATCACTATTGTGGATGATGTGATAGTGTACATAAGGTGCCCCCGAAATTCC
>JADRCD010241746.1:0-11071 GCA_019843815.1 Montemys delectorum
TGTGACCAAGTCTGGCTACATTACCACTGCAGCTAGAATTACGCTCGAGGTAAGCTGGAAAGGAGATGGGCTGGTACCAGCTCTCAATGGAGATTGGAAGTTCAAATCAGCTATAGTGGAAACATTTACACAACAGAAATTAGCACCATTGTGTTTATACCACAGAAAAGCCACAAACAGAGACACCCTGACCCCAGTCCAGTTGTTAGACATTTCTTAGAACACCTGTAGTAACATATATCAGTATGTTACTACATTTTTTCCAGCATTTGTTAGAGAACAAATCTCTTGGAGCTTCTGTTCTCTTATTTGTAAAATATAAAGCCCATCAATTTATTATAATGAGATCTCAGATATCAGCTGGCCCAATCTCTTTTTATTTTCCTGGTGCTCTTTGTTCTAACTAGAGGGTGATTATTTGATTTTTTTTCCCTCTGAGAAGCCATGGGAGTATCCACCTGCATCATTAATTCTCATCATTTATTGAAAAACAATGGTAATAGTTCTTCCTGGTGGCTTACCTAGAATGCTTTCTGAAATATTGCTATTGTGGAGTCAGTTCATCCTGAGAATATCTATTACCGTAAGTTCATGAAATAAAATACTTTTCAGCTTCTTCAACAATAAGTACCCATCATATGGACAACTGGAGGACAGGTAGAGAGAAGGGTAAGTTTGTGTCCCAATGTCCACTAGCTGCTCTAATTCTGTATGACCGACAGACTAATTATGACGATGCCATCTGTGATGTTCACTCAAGGACATGGGATTTGGGTGAACTAGTAAAGTTGAGATGAGGACAGGGGCCCAGCTTGAAATTAGGCACATGGTTCTATTAGTCATGGATGCTAAGAGCAGTGGGAAAAAACATGAGTTGGGCGGAGGAGATTCGACATGATTTTGTTCTGAGGAAGCCTATCTTGTCTGCCCTTCTGCTTGTTACGATATTGGAGTCTTGACTGATTACACTCCACAACTGATTGACTGTGTGGAATGTACCAAAAAAAGCATTGATGTCAAACAGCTGGCTGTGATGTCCAATGCCAGCATCAAGGAGGCCAAAGAAAATTAAGATGTTCTGGCACAAAACAAAGACATCATTGTAAGCGTCAAGACGCGTTTACACATTGCCCTAAGATCATTGTGTAATTGTCTGATGCTCTTGACAAGCTCTTCTCTGCCACTGGGCCAGGTCTTTTGAGAAAGAAAACATACATGATTTGCTATCAAAAATGACAGTTACAAATCAACAGCCTGCACAGCTGTTAGTGCTGGAAGGAGTACCTGTCCATCAGTACTAGTTATTGATTTATTGCCACCTCCCCACTTTTTACAAAAGCGTGTAGCCTTTCCTGCACACACGCCTCCTCACAAACATCTCTGGTCTCTCTCTCTGGAGGTATGCATTTGTTCTACTCTGCAGTTGCTCCTTTTACCCTCAGCTCTTCCTTCCTCCACCCAGTTCTGTGACAGCCCTATGCCAGCTTTCCAATGAAAACAGGCATTGTACATTGCCTGGCCTTGAACTTGTCATCTGCTGCCTCTGTGACCCACATGCTGGGAAGCCATCGTGATGCCTAGGACTGCTAGCTGAATTCCAAACCGTTTGTTGCTGACACTGTTCATATTTCCTAAACATTTCTAGATGTTTCTGCAACATCTAAACAGTTAATGTACTTTTTCATTGGCTTCAATTGATAATTGTTATTGCTGACTATAAACCCTTTGGGGAACGAAGATTCTGGAATAAATTAGGAATAACGGAGTGTAAAATAAAATCTTGGTCAGACCAATCTTGGTAAAACCAACGTAGTCAAATTTTCCTTGCTGTCTGAAGTTTAAATTCTTGATTAATTAGAGCTCAGATGGAAATTTAAACTTGAAACCAGATGAACTGGTTAAGTACCACCTCCTCTAGCAGGCAAAGCATATTTGAGAGTTTTATCCTTAATTTGCCTTTCCAGTGCCTTTAAGAAGGTCTGATGGTTTACTTGAAAGCTACAGAAAACTTTTAAAGACATTATCTATGAAACCACATGAAAAATATTCCTCAACAAAATCAGTATTGAACCCAAAGTATTTCAACCTTAAGACTTAAAAACAACAACAAAAACCTGCCTGTTTAGGAGAAAATCAAGTCATTTCATGTTTTAATTATATCTTTAATTTTTAAATTGATAAGTATTACAAAGTTTTTAGCAGACATTATTGGAGCCTTACTATGACTGAATCAGTAAAATGGGGCATTCACAGTTGCTTCAGATTTCTGCAAGCTACCTCCGTATCATCCACAGTGAGGCAGAGTTATGCTGAGAGTCAAACTCTTCTGCTATTCGTGTTTGGAGTGGAGATTGTAGTATGGAGATAGAGACAGATAAAGGAAAGCCCTTTTCCAATCAGGAGAGAAAAGAGGTGATGGTGGTGGCGGGGGCGCTCCAAGGAGGGGAGAAAAGTTTCCCTGGTTAAAAGTTGGAGGGGAATAAAAGCTGAGTTGGCCAAGTTTATCTTCGAAGCTTAAGATCCAGGGCTTGGCTTTGACTCTGGTGAGAGGAACCAATCCTGTTCTCTGTTCTGCACCTTTGGACTCCTACAACAGTGAGCAGGCCTGTGGAAGTTGCTTCTAAGCTGATCAGCAGGGAATGCAGCGTTGTGGAGTCCTGGAAAGATAGCCTGAGTTCTGTGCTAGTCAAGCACTTGCGTTAATGCAGGGGCAGGCTCCTGTATGCTATGCTGGTTTGTTAATTCATTTAGTTATGCATTTATTTACTCAGTTTTCAAGACAGAGTCTTGCCTATGTACAATTGCCTGGCCTTGAGTTTGTCATCTGCAGCCTCTGTGACCCACATGCTGGAATTATGGGAATAAACCACAATGCCCAGAGTGCCATACTGTAGACTCAAAATGAGTTCCTTCCTACTGCCCACTTAGACTCTCTTAACCATGCAATGATGTGCCCATAGTGAATCTGTCTTTTACAATCTGGGATGTAAGTTCACAAATTTAGCCTCACTACCCCACCCCCCCCCATCTTCACCTCACACTCACTTGTAACTACTCTGGGTCATTTTCGTTGCTTCAACTGACATTCAGTTACTATTTTACCCCAAGTGTGTGATTCTCCCATTAACACCACAGGCTTTTCCTGAGCAAAATGAATTAATTAATCCTGCCTAAGTGAGACCTCTGGCACTCTGCGTCTCCAGTTCTCCCTGAACCTAGCCGAGGCTGCTTTTTAATTCTTACCAGGGGATTTGTTCCCACTAACCGAGGGCTACCGTTAGCTTCAAGAACCCAGGGGAATTTTTTTATTTAGAAAATCATTTGGAAAGGGCTAAGGACAAATCACTTATGAAGTCTGTGACTGAAGGAAGCCCTTGATAAGAATCACACTATGTGCTGATCCTTCTGCAAGGCCGACTAACTGATTCGAACATCAGTAATTGTGGAGAGGTTGGAGTGCAGACCCCCGTTCTGATTAGTCTCAGGCTGTCTTTAACCTCCTTGATAGCCATCCTTTGCTCTCTTCTGTGCTGACCCAACATACGGTGACTAACAGGTGAGATCTTTAGGGATGTATTGACTTAACAGAGTGAGGCCTATGGTGGAAATTTCACTACTTGGCTAGCAGTCAACTACCTGATGCTTCTACCAAAGTATTTGAAAATTCCTTGATTTATGATGCTCTTCATTGTGTTGTCACGAAAGCCTCATGAAACTGACACCACTGTTGGAACATGAAGTTTGGGGTGACCGGACTCTGTGTCCCCAGCTCTGGTCTCTCATCTTGGCTCTGGAGTAAGGTGTCCCTTCTTTCCTTTGAGACGAGAGCTGTATTCTGCCACCGAGTCTCACAACACAGAGAATATGGAGTGTGCTGAGTGCAGAACGAAGTTCTAATGTTTGCGGAGACTTCCCTGCCTTTTCATTTGTCGACTTGCTTGATGTTCGCAATATCCATGCTATCACAGGTATTATCGTATGTACCTATATTATTATACTACCCTAGTTCGGACAAGGAAATGGAGGGCCCGGTATTTACCGGTTTACAGGGGAAAACTAAGACTAGAATCTAGATCACCATCACACACAGAAACAAAAACAAACACAAGCAAACACAAACACACAGAGAGAGAATGGTGAATGAGAGCAGGATAGCCCTGTGTGTGGATTCCTCAAGAAAGCGTGCAGCTATGCATTCTGCAGGTGTCATGGCGGGCCTTTTATCTTTTCGTACTTGATATCTGAGCACAAAAGATGTTATAAGGCAAAATCCTCCCAGCACCATGCTGGAGTGTCATGGAAACTAAAAGGAGTCTATTTCCAGGGACTTTTCTAGAGACCCCCGACTTGGAACAAACAACAAACAAGCAGATATGCTGGTTTTGTTTATTTATTTATTTATTTCAAGAACCTTTGGTCTGCTCCCTGCTTTAGAAGCGCCTGTATGGTATGTGCAAGGTCCTATTAGTTTTGTCATTAGTTCTCATGAGTCACACTCATAAACACGCATTCTGACTCTTCCTGTTTTTAATAGTCGTTAGAGATAAAGCAGGATTTGTGGGTGGTATTTTTACACCAGAGTATTTGGTTGAGTTGGTGTCATACACACAATGAACACATAGAGTGACCTCGTGTGATAACTAAGAAGCTTCCACATGCCAGAACAGGAAAAACAGTTCTTTTTCTGAAACCAGAGCACCTTGAGTGTATTTTCTAGGCCATAGTAATGGCAGCTGCTAACAGGTATGGAAGGCTTTTGGTCTTTTCCATGGAAAAGATAGTTTTAAATGAATTTTCAGGGCCCCCAGAAGTCCTTGGGAAATGACCCAGCTGGTAGTTCAGGGAAGCAAGGTACACTTCTTGTGTAGAATCAGACTGTGAGTGTTCGAGCTTCCCTGTAGCCTCCGCCACAGCTGCTCAGCTATGTGGTTAGCATGCCAAAATCTGCGTAGACAATGTAGTCCAAGAAAGCTCTCTGTTAAGATGTGTGTGGGTCGCATTGGGCTCGGATAGAGTGCTTTGCCAAATCCTGGTTAGAGTAGAAGTTTAGTAAGTGTGACCCCTAGACAGACTAGTAGCCTCACCAGGGACCTTACTACAATGCTTATCTCGCATCCCCACCCCACAACTGAATCCAAAAGGCAAGGGCACTGTTTCTGGTGTGTGTGTGTGTGTGTGTGTGTGTGTGTGTGTGTGTGTGTGTGTGTTAATATTTTGTCATGTGTGAGCCTACAATACAGACACAGGTCTGATCCAAGAACAGCTTCCAGGAGCTCTCTTTTCTCTTTGCACCGTATGGATCCCAGGAATCCATTCAGGTTGTCTGGCTCGACAGCAAGTGCTTTACCTACTGAGCCATCTTGCTGGCCTTGTTTCTGTTTTCATTTTTAATAATTTTTTGAGGTTATAATATAATAATTTCCCCCCTTCTTCCCCCCCCAAACTCTTCAGTGTACCTTATTCTTGTGCATGTGTGTTTCTAAGTACAGAAATACTGCTCAGTTCATAATATTGCTTATATATATACTCTCAGGGATGAGCACTTAGTATTATATAATAATTGGTATGGTGTTCTCTGCTTCTGTTTAAACAGGCCTGAAGATGACTTCTGACTCACGCCAGGGAACTGTTCATCTAATAAGACAGAACCGACATTCAGCGAATATCTGCTCTGTATCAGCTGCGTCTAGTACCTTTTCTCATTGAATCTTTAAAACTCTTTCAACTTGATACTTTCCCTGTTTCACAACTGGGGCCACTAAAACTCAGAGGGGTTGAATGATCTGCCAAGGACAAAACTCCTGTAGGCAATGGAGATGCGTTTTAAACCATGACCGTCTGGTTCTACAACATACATCAGCTAAAGTGTGTCAAAAGAGTCTTGGATGTCCATCCATCTTCCTCCCTGGATGCTGGCTTTTCAGGAGGAGGAATTAAGGGCTGGGTGGATTGGATAGATTTGCTTCAGACTCCTAATCCTTTCTCTTAATGCAGTGATCTCCTCTATGCACCACAGCAGAACTGCAAAGTCAACAGAAACTTTCCAGGGTTGGGGCAGAAAATGATCATAGCCAAACAGGCCCTTCAGGGCACTGTCTTGCCCAATGCAAATCTCCCCTCCATCCATCAAAAAATCCAACAGGCTCTACAAAGGTTAAGGCAGGTCCTGGATTGTCCCTGTCACTGAACCAGAGCTTAGATCTGAGCCCACCCCAGTCACTTCACGCGACCTTCCCCAGTTCCAGGATACAAAGACACAAAGGTGATCTTAAGTGGGTTCCAACAATTCAACATGGAGAGCCAAAAGACATTTGCTGAACTTCTGTTAATACAGTTACTGTCTACTTTGTATATATTAGCTTCCAAGATGCTTTTTAAAAACAAGCCACTTTAGACCTATCCCATTATCCAAGGGAGAGAAATAAAAGGTAAAATTATTGTAACTGAATTTGTAAAAGTGCTACATAATTATCTGAGCTCTATAACTTACAAGCTTTCTCTTCTCCCCTACTCTGCTAGGTACCCCAATCCTAGATGCCCTGCTACTTGATAGGTTTAATGTGTGTTCATAATATTGAGGCACACCTCCTGTGCCTTCCCCTCCTAAGTAGAAATGGAATTATCCCAGGAACACCTTGTGCTTTCTGTTGTAAAGGCTTGTGTTTATATTTCGATTTTACTTCCAAATGAGATGTGTTTGTGTAAAATGCAAGTGAAATTAACTCCAGAAATGTGAACAAAAACAATGAAATAAGAGTGGATTTAACACTTCATAATTTGACATTTGGGAACATAATGCAAGGTCATTCTGCTAGGATGACTCTTCATCCCCCAATTCCAGGGTTTTTGCGTACATAACACTTCTAAGTCCCAGCCAGAGACTGATAAAGTATTATTCTCTTCTATGCAATGGTTTCATGCACAGTGTTCAAAAATGTAGTCTCCTGGAAAAGATAATCCAGAAGTTCCACGGTGCTCAAATGTAACTCACTCCCCTCCCTATCTTTGTATCGCTGAGACAGAGCCCTACTCATGGAATGCCTCTCGCTCCTCCACGCTTTAGAAACATCGCCCTCCTCCAACAAAGCTTCAACAGAAACTGAAGTGTCCCGTTCCTGCCTAAAACTATACTACAAACCCAACTGAAGTTATTTTTAAAGGCTTCTTTTGCAATGAACTCGAAAAATAGATGAAAAAAATAGCCCCCCTTCTTAAGTTTTGTTAGTTTCCTAGAGATGCCTTAATGAAATACTTAAACTCTGGGACTTGGAACAGCAGAAGCACATCCTCATGTAATTCTGGAGAGTAAAAATTTGAAAGTAAGTTTCTGACAGGGCCATATTCTCTGTGCCAGCCATGGGAACCCCCCCCCCCCCGTCTTATCCTCGATTCTAGTGGTTTTCGGTGTTCCTTGTCCCTTACAGATGCCCCATTCAAAGCTCCACCTCCATCTTCATGACGATCTTTTCTTGTATCTCTGAATCTCCCCATCTCTGCTTGCCACATCCCCTCTGTATCATTTCATCCTCGCCTGATTACACCTGCAAAGGCTTTCTTCCCAGATAAAGTCACACGTGCAGGTAACGGCACCAGGAATTATTTTACTTCCCTCTAACCATGAAGCCAAGACACAGGACATCTCTGTTTGTCCTCATGTAATCTTGATTAGTCCAGATTAATACGAGTTTTTAGGCATCTATTTTTTTCTATAGCAGGAATCCCAGACAGTATGAATCATTGTGGATTGCGAGCTCAAGATTTTGGTGCCCTTCCCTGCCGGCTGCCTAGTGGGAATCCTGTAAGATGAATACAAGCAAGAAGCTGCTCTTCATGTATACAGAGATTCACACTATATGGTTTCTATCTGCCAGTGATTATTCCAGAATGACTGCCCAAACAGTGTGAAAATCTATTTCTCAGTCGTCTTTTATTCTATGACTGATAAAACTGAAAATTATAATTAAATCATAGTATTTCAGATTTGTACATTGGTAGACTTTTGTTCTAATTCCTTAGCCCATGGGACCACCCAAATACATCCATCATTATTGCTCATGTTCCCTAGGTCTGTCCTATTGCTCATGCTCCCCTAGGTCTGTCCTATTGGTGGTTAGAATTTGGAGTATTTCACTCAGAACACTGTGTATGGTACAGAACTAGATCTCATCTTCTGTAGCCAGGATATAATAAATCATGAAATAGTTTCACAGTGTGATTGGGAATCTACTGTTTTGCTCCTCATTAAAAAGGGTGATCAGGAACCTGCTGTCAGCACTCAGAAGTCGAAGGCAAGAGGATCTTTCTGGCCTTGAGATAAATATAACCAACTGATACATTTGGAAAACATCCTGTTCTATTCACAGATCCAGGCTGTACACTATATTAAACTGAGAAAGTGGTTGTTGGACTAATCTCAACAAAAATCAATACTTTGCAAAGAAAGATCCCAGAATCTTGTGTTTTCATAGGGCTCTGTATAATAGAGATAATAGTAGTGTTCCTTCACAGAAGCCGAATAGTGCTTACCATGTTAATATGAACCAATTCTGATTGCCCGTGATAGTTTTAACAAAAAATACACTATAGAGAATAGCAATTATAATATATTAAATAAATTAAAGAAATGCATTCAAATAATTAAAGGATAATAAAATCTTATTGGACAAAGAGCTGTGACATCTGAGTATGGAATTAATTATAACAAGAAGGCAAATAGAAATTTTAGAACAAAAATAATTACAACTAAAAATTAAAATTCAATTTGTGTTTAGCATAAAACTGTAGATTACAAAGAGTTACTGATTTTAGAGAACAAAACACCATGATCTAGCCTGAAGAACAGACAGAAAGAATCAAAGGGAAGCTTTCTAATCTGAAGAATAGAGAAAAGGAAAAGTTCCAGTCTGAAAAATATATTTTGTAGAAAGAAGAAGAGTGCCTTAGGTCCGGTGGGACATCTAATGGTCTAATGAACAAGTCATAGTTTTTAAAGCTAAAGAAAGGGTCTGGGGCAGTGGCTCAGTTGCTAAAGCACTTGCACCCAAATGTGATGACCAGAGTTTGGACTCCCAAGACCTACATAAATACACTGTAGGTATAGCATCATGTCTGTATTCTAGCCAGGCAATGTAGAGCCAGGATCGCCAGAGCAAGCTGACTAGCAAGATAAACAATATCAGTGATCTTGGGTTTGATGAAGAGACTCTGTCTCAGTGAATAAGGTGGGAGCATACATAATCAAGTATGATTATACATGCATTCACACACAGGTGCACAAGCACCCATGCACATGCAAACATGCACACATGCATTAAAACATACGCTTACATATATTTATCTCCCCCTCTCTCTCTCACACACACACACATACACACACACAAACACACACACACGCACACACACACGAAAATGGAAAAGGACAAAGCCAATAAAGTTAAAATATCAAATGTGTAATATGCATGTACTTGCTTATACATATATTTGAAGACATCATGTTGAGACAATTTCTGAATCTGTCTAAAAACAGTGACTGATATTCAAAATATGAAGAGTTACTATAAAGGGAAAACACTAATCTACAGCCATTATAGCACTGAAGGCCAACTAAAGAAGAAATCTGAATGTAGAGGGGAAAGACACACTGAGTGCAGAAGATTACTAAGGCACACTAAGTGCAGAAGAGTATAAGTTTTCCTCAGAGTCCGTGGAGGTCAGAAGACAATAGAAATATCTTTGAGGTCCTAACAAATGTGTGTGTGTGGGGGGGGGATAGGTTCTGTAAATAGCTTTTACAAATTCTTACAGTGATGACCTATATGATAAGAAATATTTAAGGTTTTTCTTCAGGCTAATGGGAAATGATACATGGAACTTAAATCCTTAGTCAGGAATAGATATAAAACTCTATTTAAAAGAAAGGCAACAGGATTGGAGAAGTGACTCGGTGTTTAAGTACACTTATTGCTCTTGCAGAAGACCAGGATTCAGTTCTTGGCACCCACATACCAGTTTGCAACCCCCTTTAACCCCTGTTTCAAGAAATATGTTGCCTTCTTCTGACCTCCACAGGTATCAGGAATATATAATATAATATAATATAATATAATATAATATAATATAATATATACACACTCAAGCAAAACACTCATACATAAAATAAATAGTATTTAAAAATATTTAAATAAAAATAAATAAAAGAAACATCACTATCAATTGAACATGACAGCTCTATCAAAGTAAAAGGCAGGTAAGACAAATGGTGGGGTTCTGCTCTTGTCGTCACTATGTATGTGACATGAGATGCTGCCACTGGGCGGGTATAAAAAGTGAAGGGGAAACACTGGAGTCTGGTGCTTCATAAATATACATGTTTCTGACGCTACAGCCCCACCTTAAAATGTAATAAACCTATAAGTAAGAACTCAGAAGCTGGATATAGTGGTTCATGTCTGTAAGATGTGAGCATGTGAGAAGCTGAAGCAGGAGAATTTCCATGAGTCTGAGGCCAGTCTAGGTACTCAGAAGATGGAGCCAGCTGAGTGTGGGGATACATCCCTATTTCTATAATACCAGGAGTTTGTGAGGCAGAGGTAGTAAGGTCATGAGTTGAAGTCCAGTCTGGGCAGCATAGGAAGGCCTTGTCTTAGAAATGAACAAATAAATAAATATAGAATGAATATAGTTCAGTGGTAGATTATTTGCCCTTGGTTTCATAACCAGTACTGCAAAAGTAAAATAAAGCACTTCATAAAGATATAAGAACAATGTTATAATGCATTTTATTAGTTCAAAAAGGACAGGAAAGGACAACAAAATCTAAATAGTTTTAAAGGATAAATAGCAGAATGATAGATCGGCTATAATAGCTGCTGCACTTAGCAATCCCACTAAAATCAGGGACTAGACAAGGCTGCCCACTCTCTCCCTACCTATTCAATATCATACTTGACATTCGAGCAAGAGCAATTAGACAACCGAAGGAGGTCAAAGGGATACAAATTAGAAAGGAAGAAGTCAAGGTATCACTATTGTGGATGATGTGATAGTGTACATAAGGTGCCCCCGAAATTCC